>JANTPZ010012033.1:0-10724 GCA_025593235.1 Vachellia pachyceras | reverse complement strand
TAGCTAGAAAAAGCTAACTATTAAAAACTCATTTAAACATTGAAGCGGCTTCTTATTGACAATTCATGTATCATTACTTTTATACTAGTAAAAGAGTAATGCTGTGTAAATCTTGACAAGGTGGCTGCTAAAGAAGTAGGAACAACACGTGAAGGTAATTGATGGGTTAGAATGAATTGGATTATAGTACTACATACAATACAAAGTTGCTAACTAAACAAGGTAATTACTTCACAATTAGTAAGTCCAAGATTCCTCAAGATCTGTGTTCACACTTCACTTTCTCACACCTCCCAAAGATGATGCTGATTCACCCTCATTTTTTCACACTCACAAATTAAAGACCAAATCAATCGTACCCCACCCCCCATCTCACTAACTTTCCCCTTACTGATTATTGTATGTCATTAAATCTGAGTCTTACACGGCATCTCACTACGTCTTTGGTCAACAAAGCCCACCTTCATATCTTCATCCTCTTCTCTGCTTATAAACACCTAAACCTCACCTCACCTCCTCTCTCATTCCAAAATTTGATATATTCAATAATATATACACAAATACACACACCCAGATCGATCTTCTCATCGTTCGGCTTCAGTAAGATATACATTTATATATATAGTAAGTATGGGAAACTGTTGCAGAAAGGGGTCGTTGTCGTCGATGGAGTGGGCCGGCGATGACTGGGGTTCGTTAAGGTCGTCGTCGTCGTCGACGAGATCATCCAGCAAGGTGTTTGGTGAAGGTCATGCATGGAACGAGGTGGCGCCGGCGGAGGAGAAGAAGCAGCTTCTGGGAGAGATGCGAGCTTCCTCGTCGTTGAGTAATCATAATGGGAAAGTGACGATTAAGATTTCGAAGAAGGAGCTTGAGGAATTAATGGCTAGTGTGGGGAAGAACAAGGAGCGAGAAGGATCATTTAGAGGTTCTTCTGCAGAACAAGTTCTGGTTCGCTTGTTAAGAGCTAGAGATCATCTACTTCTCCATCATCATCATCATGCTCACCATGGGCCTTGGAGGCCTGTTCTTCAGAGTATTCCTGAGCTTGATTAAATTCATTCATTAAATGCCTTCTCTTGTTGTACAAAGTTAGAATCAGAAATCCCTTCATTGTATTTATTTTTCTTAATTACCAGCTTTGCTTTCATCACGCGTTTTCGTGTATGTCAGTATTAATTGGAACTTGAGAATGTGTATGTATGTATATAGCAGTGTATTTCTTTTCTACAAAGGCTTACTTTGATCCATTTTTTCGTGGTTACTGCTCGTTGGTGTCCTAAAATAACCTATAATCGTCTGCATTAAAACTACTTTTGGATTAAAATCCTCTCAATACGTATAATCAATATTTTTGGAAAAATTATAAAATTTAGAAGGCACAATGAGTTAGGATCTTATATTTATGATTAAATTAAACCCATTGCTGAACTCCTTGCATAAGGTTACCACTTCTTTTGAGAAAAGTAGTTTTGTTTTCTTAATGTATTTGGCTTACCTGCAATTGCATTCTGTCGGTTCTATGTTCTTGAGAGGCGTTGGTGTTTCTTAGATTAACTGAAACTTTATTTCACAAACAGACTCTTCACTTTTGGCAAACAGCCAAAGTTCCGTTTGGTGAGAAAGGAGACATCTTCAATAGAATGAATATTCATATACATATACATATATATATGGCAATGGAGATGATCACATCGAAAGAATATAGTTTACCGAGTCATGTTCAGTGTAAGGAGGAAGAAAAATAATGGAGGGAATTACATTGAAGTTCTAAATAAGGAGGATACTTGATTATGGAAAAATCCCAGTAATAAGTAAATCTTCCTCCTTGCTTGTTGGCAGTTACCACAACAGAATCATCTCGTGTCAAGTGGGAGCCCGAGAGTTTGATCATACCGATAAAAAAACGAGTTGATACAGTGTTTGATTGCTCTAATTTGTACTCATTTTAATTTTAGTCTTTTTAAGGTTTTTTGCATTTAAAATGTAAGCATTTATATTTTGACAAATACTTGAACTATTTCGCCATTTGATGTATATAAACTTGCTTGTATTATTATCAGAGAAAACTAATATGGGAGAATGGGCCTTCTTGTGCCCACATGGCCCATTAAAAGGAGAAAGAAGCCCATTCGTTTGGTTCATATAAATCCACGAATTCAATTTGAATCCGCTTGTATCAAAAAAAAAATTGAATCCGCTAAGTCCAATTTTTTAACTACCAACGGGAAACAATATTCTCCATTACTCATGAAAATTAAAGTTCAGAGATGGGCCCAAAAAAAAGTTCAGAGAGCGTGCAAAAACAAAATTCATCAAACAAACCAATAGACGCTTGGTAGAGTTGACAAGGGCTACTACCAGCATTCCTCAGGGCGAGGGTTCGAACCCTGGGGAGTGACAGCCGCGATAATTAAAGCAACCTCAAAGATGTTGTTCCATTGGTACCTCGCTACCACCGTAAGGTCTCCTCGCGGGGGCTCCGGATTAGTCTGGGGCGGGCAATGAACCCAGGATACCCCAGGATATCGGATGGTTTATACCAAAAAAAAATTCATCAAACAAAAACAACTAGGTTAGATTTATTGAAAGCAGTTAATCATCAAAAATTTAATTTATGTTAAGAAGAAGCCCATCATATTGAGAGTTTGTTTGGATTTTTGGTTGAAAGTAGTTTTTACAGATTCTGAGGTAAAATTTAGGTTTTGAAGAATAGATTTTGAAAAATAGCTTTTATAGATTCCGAGGCAAAACCTAGATTTTGAAAAGTGATTTATGTTTGGGAAGTTATTAGCTTTTATGGATTCCGACGCAAAAAAGTGGGTAGGAAAGAGGAAAGTAAGAAAGAGAAAGAGAGAAAAAGTAGGAAAGAGAAAACCTATGTTTCAAAACCTAGGTTTCAAACTGAGGTTTTGTAACCAAAATAGCTTTTGGGAAAAATAATTTTGTTTGGACAAAACCTCAGTTTTGAGGTAAAACCTAGGTTTTGAAACCAAACCTAGGTTCTAAAAGCTGTTCCCAAACAAGCTCTGATTGCCTCCAAAAAGTGGATGCTTGCGTTTACACACAGAGTCATTGGGCTCGTTTGGAAACACTGTAGAGAAGTACTATTACGCAAGCTAAGGTAAATATATGGAGGAGATTATCTCGCTTTACAAAAAAATACTGTTAAACGTGCTTATAGGGAGTAAATAAATTTTTCTAAAACAAGCATATTAACAGTATTAAGCTGGAATCAGACTTTTCATGACATTATCCGTCCAAAGAGAATGATGCTGGGAATGCCAAGACTGGACCATTTGCAGAATTTCGCAGAATACAAAAAAGCAAATATGCTATTAAATCAACGTCATGGGGTCCATAAAAGTATGTGTTTACAAAATTGATGTGTTTTGTTTTTTTAGCAAAAAGGAAAAAATATATTCAGCATGTTCTGTTTTTTTTTTTTTGCCATGTACATGTTCTGTTTTTTTTATCCTACAAGAAATTTGCTATGGGCCTTCTGTTGTCCGAAGAATGGGAAATTGATTAGAAGGGTATGCCTTTTGTTCCAAAGCTTTTGAATTTGAATCGCATCATTTGGGGGATGTAAATGAACAAGATGATCCGTTTGGGAATGCAGTGAAGAAATATTTTTACACAAGTCGATATAAATATGTGAAGGAGATTATTTTGTTTTACGAAAAATCATTGTTGAATGTACTTTTCAAACTTCTTAACGAGTTGCTAAACAGCACCAATGAATTAGAAGAACGTTTATTACTGTTTCCTGAAATACTAGATTACAAATAGCACTGCTTCCTGCTCCCTCCCTTTTATATTAGTTGTCACTTTGTCACAACAATAAACTTTTACGAAAATTAAGAAAATCGTTTTATAACATCAGATGTAGTAAAATTAATATACCTCCCTAAAATGCTTCTAATTTTTCTCTAAATGATTAGTAATAAATACTACTCATAATTTAGTGTATTTTAAAAAGAAAAAGAAAATAAAGAAATCCAACGCATTCTCATTAATTTTAGAATCTAAAATTGACAATGATCTGTCACAACTAACGGCGAATGGAGAGGGTATCACCTTAATTCTTATTATATAAGAGTCAGTTTATTTTTTAAAAAAAAATTTAAAAATTGAATAGATTAATTAAAAATTTTAGGGAAATTTACATATAGGTCCCATGCAAGTAAAAAAATGAACCAATGGTCTCAAATAATCTGACAATTATCCTCAGGTCCTATGGGACCTTTATGTGATTAAATGGAGATGTGTAAAGTCTATTTGCCCTTCAGTTAGCTAAGAACCCCATCAACTCCTACTAGCAACACCAGCAGTCAGCGTTAACAACCCCAGCAGTTGAGCCTAACAACACCAGCAGTGACCATTAACAACCCCAACAACTTCTGGTGACAACCCCAGCTGGAAGCACAATATCTAACCTGGAGAAAGCAAATCTAAGCTGGAAATTTCTGGAAAAAAAGAAAAAATGCTTGTCATTGATGGGTAAACCATAAATAAGCAAACCTTTTGGGAGCATAATATTAATGGTTGTCATTAAAATGGATTGAAAAGTAATGTGGTTATTTTTATTAAGAATGGGGTTGTGTGTGCTCTGTTTTCGTTGATCATGCTCTATTTCTTATATAAAATTATGATGGAATGCAGATAAAAAGTGAAGTTGCAGTGTTTAGAAGTATTGTAGCGGCTGAAGTTGTTAACAACAGCAGCGAATGTTGTTAATGTGACTTCTTAGGTGGTTAATGACAAGTGCAATCTGTACACTTCAATACTGATGGCTAGCACATTTGGGAAGAATATGATGTGCTTCCTTCGTATAGACCACATATTTTTGGTGTATATTTTGGTGGGGAATGTAAATGTATATTTTGTGTAACCATGTATTTTTTGACTTTATACGTAGACCACATATTTTTGGCAACATGTAACTGTATATAATGGAAAGTTTGATAAATATTACATGGTGTTATACAATATGATGCAGATTATTTTGTTACCATGCAGATGGGGTTGTGAGTAGCAACTGATTGGGTGATCACCAGCTGACTGCTGGTGTTGTTATGGGCAGTTGCAGGGTTGTCACCAGAAGCAGCTGGAGTTGTTAATACTGACTGCTGGTGTTGTTAGACTCGGCTGCTGGGGTTGTCAGCAGAAGCTGCTGGGGTTGTTAATGGTCACTGCTGGTGTTATTAGGCTCAGCTGCTGGGGTTGTCACCAGAAGATGTTGAGATTGTTAATGGTCACTGCTGGTGTTGTTAGGCTCAGCTACTGGGGTTGTTAGCAGTCAGTGGCGGACTCAGGATCCTAATTTAGAGGGTGCAGACAAGTGGGACTTATTCTTAATATTTTTTGAAAAGACTTGGAGGAAAAATTTAGTGGGATCAAAATTAATACATGAGTGGGTGCAAAATAAATCACATAGCACTAATATATACCTAATTTTCTGGAAGTCAGGGGGTGCGACTGCACCCGCTGAAACTAAGGTAGGTCCGCCCTTGTTAGCAGCATCTGCTGATGTTGTTAACGCTGACCGCTGGTGTTGCTAGTGGGAGCTGGTGGGGTTCTTAGCTAACTGAAGGGCAAAATAGACTTTATACATCTCCATTTAATCACAAAAAGGTCCCATGAAACCTGAGGATAATTGTCAGATTATTTAGGACCATTGGTTCATTTTTTTGCTTGCATGGGACCTAACTGTAAATTTCCCAAAATTTTAATCTTTTAGTAAAAATCAACTGATTTTATATTAAGATTTAAAAATAATATTATTTTTCTAGAACGTTTTTGGGGTTAGATGAAAGTACACATGATGACAAATTACAATGAGGACTTACGGCGGAGGAGAATCTTCTATAGAGTAGCGAAGCTCAGAGTTTTTGTTTTCTCGCAGCAAAGTCAGCAACTGATGGAGACCCTCTGACGCCGCGAATCGCCATAATCAACCTTCCTATTAGTATCGCCAAAACGGAAAACGAAAACGGAAACCCGTTCACAAATGTGCAGTGGACTTTCAAAGGCATTGAAAAGTGAGCTACACGTACGAGGCTCTTCGAGCGTGTCTCACACGCGTGCCAAATAATCGCTGGCATATGGCGGTAGTGTAGTTTTCCAGTATGCGGAAAAGTGTGTTGATGGGCGTAAATGCTGTAGCGCAGCTCCCATCTGAGTTCATTTTTCATGATGGGGTCTACTCTTCTCTGTGTCTCTCAATCTGCGAAGAGACAGCTATTACTGAGCCTGCCATAGTCCCCACCAACCTTGAATTCTCTCATAACTCATTCATGCTTCCCCATGCCCAGTCTCTTCTTTTCTTTCATCCTCACTCACCCACTTCTAACTCCTCTCAGTGCCATATACATTAACTTTGTTTTTGGGTACCTACTCTTTGCTTTTGCATTAACTTGCTGAGTTGTTTGGTTTCCCCTTTTGGGTTTTGTAAAGGGGGTGCATGAAGGAAATGTTGTTGCTTAAGCTCGGTCTTAATCACTTCATTCTTGTACACCTGTTTCTGCTGGCTACCGGTGAGTGCTTTACACTTGGTTACTGACGTTGTTACTGGGTTTTCTTCAAATTCTTTTGATCTGTATGATTTCTTAAGTGTTGAACTATCGTTGCGCTGCTGTATGTTGGGAAAAATCCGAGAGACGTGTTTTTGTTTTTTGTTGGGAAAATTAGTCGATCTTTATTTTGTTTAATTTTTCTTAGGAGGACGCAGCATGAATATGTGTTAGGAGATCCTTCATGAAATATAATTTATTTCGAGTTACCTGAAGTTGAACTTTAGTCACTTGCATTTTTGAATCTTTGTTTAACTTAATTTCTGTATTCGGCTTATCTATGCTATCGTCTAATGTTGAATACGGTAAAGTGGGATTGTTAAGGAGTAAGCAGAGTTACTGAGTTAGGGTTTGGAACATCGTTTTCCCAACATTAGAGAAAACTTCGTTGTCAATAGCTTCACCATGCTAACTCATCAAGTGAGATCTTAATTTTCATGTCACTGCTGGCTGACGATGTAGTTACCCATGCTTGCTTAATTTAAGTTGGGAACTAGTTTCCATTAAAATAAGCTAGGCGAATAAGCAACATTATGGATGGGAGCTCTTAACCAACTGTATTTCCACCGCTGAAAATTTGAATGACCACTATCATATTAATAGGTGGCTTTCTTGACTTTCCTTTGTGTGGAAAGTTCATCTTCCAGAGCAGTAGTCAAAGAAAATAAATAAATGGCAGAGCCAGGCTAGTAGCTAGCTTTAATTGAAGTGGAATTTGCCTGCCCCTTTGCCTACATGCTATGCTGTGATGCTCTCTTCTTTGCCAAATCCAGCATTTGATTCATGGTTTGTATTATTTTGTAACTCTAAGACGATAGAAAATATAAACATGTATGATTCGCTACAAATAAGTATACGATTCTATGTAAGTTATTTTCCTTGCCAAGTTGTCCTTGAGGATCAGACAAAATAAGAGGATTTTTTTTTTCTTGCTCATATGTTTGGTACAGGTGCCCATGAGATGCATGGCAGCATCTTAGATCGTCGTCAAGATCCTATAGAAATGGATAGCCTTGTGGGTTCCATGATACCTAAAATCCCACCTCTTGGTGCTCCGCAACCTCTTCTTCCTCTCCTTGCACCTTCACCATTAGTTCCATCCACCAATACCTCTATCCCAAAGTTATCAGGTTCTCTTCTAAATGCTGCAGTGGTATTTTGGAATTTTAAGACTTGAATGGAAATATCTGTTTCATCTTGCATTTGATTATCTCTTTCTTGTTGTCTTTATACGTGACTGTCTCTTACAGGGTTTTGCTCCTTGAACTTCACTGCTGCTGAAAGCTTGATGAGCATGACAGCAATTGATTGCTTGGAAAGTTTTGCACCATTGGTAGCTAATATAATATGTTGTCCCCAGCTGGAAGCCACTCTCTCCATTCTCATTGGGCAATCTAGCAAGCATACAGACCTGCTTGCCTTGAACATGACTCTTGCTAAATATTGCCTATCAGATGCAAAACAGATTTTGATTGCCCAAGGTGCCATACATAGTTTGCCACAGATGTGTTCAGTTCATTCTTTAAATCTCACTGAAGCATCTTGCCCGGTCAAAGATGTAAATGAGTTTCATGACATAGTGGATACTTCTAAGCTTCTTATTGCTTGTGAGAAAATTGATCCTATTAAGGAATGTTGTAATCAAATGTGTCAGAATGCTATATTAGAAGCAGCTACAGAAATTGCTTCAAAAGGTTCTGATCTCTTGGGCTTAGATGGGCCACATGTCCTGCCTAAACTCTCAACTCGGATCAATGATTGTAGAAGTATTGTTATTCAGTGGCTTTCTCGTGAGCTTGAACCTTCTAATGCTAAGAAGATTCTGAGAGGAATATCTAATTGCAATGTCAACAAAGGTGAGCTAGAATATAATATTATACCATGTTGATACACTAAAGATTATATAGATTTTGAGTTGAGGGTGGATTAAGCGAAAGATGTAATCAGTATGTGATTGACTTGATGAAAACTAACGAGGTCAGCTTTTAGAGAAAGATTGCTACTGGAAAAAAAATATGGTTAGAGTATTTTTTGGATATTGTCATTCACTTGTGCATGTGAATTGCTACGTTTCTGCTGATTGTATTTTTCCTTTTGCTTTGAGCATATGAGTAATGGTCATCATTTTGTGATTTTGGTAGATACCGGCTGACTTGTTAAATAGTTTCAATTGGTCTTACTGCTACTTTTAATGTCATTATTAATCGTAAATGCTACTGTATGGAGAATTTAGCCCCTTGTAGTACTGAAATCCTTCACCTTATACTGTCTTCTGCCCCAGTTTGCCCGCTGGTTTTGCCTAATGTAAGACATGTTGCCAAGGCTTGTGGAGATGGGATTAAAAACAAGACAGCCTGTTGTGATGCCATGGGAGTGTATGTGTCTCACTTGCAAAGGCAGAGTTTCATCACAAACTTGCAAGCTTTGGATTGTGCAGAGACTTTGGCAATGGAACTACAGAAATCAAATATTACTGAAGATGTATATAGTCTCTGTCATGTTAGTCTCAAGGATTTCTCACTTCAAGGTTAGTTTTAATTCTCTAATTCTATTGCCGGGTGGAACAGAAAGACTTAATTCTCATGTGTGCGTGTGCTAATCTAATCTTCCTATTTTTTCTCATTTCATCCTACCAATTCAACATGATGTGGAAGTCAACCCTGTGGATGTTTCAGTTAATACTCAAGGTACGATATTCAAATCACAATGCATTATTACAAATAAATCTTAGCATCAATGGCGTTGCCTAAGCTAAATTCAAAATGCATTTTAGACTTGCTGAATTGTTCATTATCCTATAGTTGTATATAGAATTCTATACTGATTGACTTGCTTCATTTTTTCGTCAGAGGATGGTTGTCTGCTACCTAGCTTGCCTTCTGATTTAACATTAGATACGACTGGGATTAGCTTCAAT
The DNA here is from genome assembly GCA_025593235.1 of Vachellia pachyceras. Classification (NCBI taxonomy): domain Eukaryota; kingdom Viridiplantae; phylum Streptophyta; class Magnoliopsida; order Fabales; family Fabaceae; genus Vachellia; species Vachellia pachyceras. The sequence goes on along the minus strand of JANTPZ010012033.1, from coordinate 1,232 downwards.
TGTGATCTAAATGACAATATTCCGGCACCTTGGCCTTCTACATCTCAAGTGGCGACTTCAGCATGCAATAAGAGTATGTTTAACTTGTTGAAACTTGAAAGCATTAGATAGTTTTGAGTAGGTTGGTTTCATTCCCTTTAGGGAGGGAGAGAATAGTAGTACACATGGAGAAATTTTCTTGGAGGAGTTCTAATTATATCGCAACTTTTGTAGGAGCTACAATTTTGTCACTATTTTATGGAATATTTTAAATTATTTAATAACATTCTGGAGGATTCTAATTATTTCAAAACTTTTAGAATCTATTCACCGAAAAAAAAAACTTTTAGAATCCATTTTTCTGCAATTTGTTTTATTTATTTTGATATCTTTTAATTTTACTATTTTGCATCTACAGCTGTCAACATTCCTGCCCTTCCTGCGGCAGCAAATGGTCAAAACTGTAAGTGCACCTTGTCAGTGAGTTATTTATTCTGTAATCTAATTGAAGTCCTTAAAGATGGCTTATCCTTTTTTTCTCCGTAAACATGGCTTATCCTGAAACATTTGTTTGTCTGAAGTCCTGAGCATTTCGAATAATCTCTTATAATCAGTTATATAATGTAATATATAGACCTCAAAGGGAACATAATGTATATTGGAATTGTAAGCTGGCTTGGTCACAGTGGTCTACATTCACAATCTGGTCCTTGGAAGATAGCACTAATTTGAGTTTTCGACTTTTGTCCCTGAAACGATGATGTACCAATTAGTCCTTGATTCTGAGGTCAATAATCGTTTGATGGTCTGATAAAATGACTAATTGAACCAAGCGACTCAATTATACATCTTTTTCAGGACTAAACTAACATAAGGGATGACAAAAAAGTGATTTTGGCCTTTTTATTAAGGCCAGATCTTTCATACAGATAGATTTTGGTGGTCTTGTTTTTCCCATGCCTGTCTCACTTTTTTTTTTTTTTTGTGTTTTCGCAGGTCTCCAAAGTGGTTATGTGCTGTTTCCGACACTTTTCACCTTCTCCCTGCTTCTTATGATACGTGGCTAATTACTAGAACCTTCTTGCTTAGTGCAGCCTTCCTCCAAGTACATTTGTTTTTGGGTGAGTGTTAATCCTAGGATTAATTGTCATCCAACTCTGACAGGTTTTGGTAGTAGAATATTAATCTGCTGGGGAGAGAGATGTCTGTTTCTGATATTGTTAATTCATGATTCTTGCATGCTTGTGTAATAA
>JANTPZ010012032.1:0-11559 GCA_025593235.1 Vachellia pachyceras | reverse complement strand
AAATAATCATGAGATCCACTTTTAGTAATAATGCTACTCAGAATTCTATATAACAGGATGCGGTAATTTTGTGGACATATGACCCTCCGGAAAGGGATGCACATTTGGCAAACAAGGCATTGAAGGCTAAGAGAAAAGGTGTGTCACACCTACAGGTTCTACTTGAAATTGCATGTGCATCCACTCCTAGCCATCTAATGTCTGTGAGGGAGGCTTATTGCTCTCTCTTTGATTGCTCACTTGAAGAGGACATTGCCTCCTGTGTTTCTCAGCCCATCATCAGAAAGGTAAAAACAATGAACAGTTTCTGAATCACTTGACAAAAAACATTTACCTAATTTCTTTTGTCTGCTCAGGATCAAATGTAATTTTTACTGATGAGAAAAACTTATCATATATACCCTATATATATATATATATCTTAATTTCATATACATAAATTTGGACTCAAGTCTCAGATCATGATTATCTAAGGTTGATGTTCTTATAGTTGTACACAACGCAGAGTATGCACCTTACCATTGAGAGCTTAAACTACCCAAATCTAATTTGGATGGTTTTGAATAATTTTTTAAATTTTAATTTTTTAAGGAAAATTATTTTAATGTGTAGAAAATATAAAGTATAGGCAATTTCTTAACTGCAAGTTTTTCAAAAAATATTTTTTTATATAAATCATTAGTTGAAAATCTTAAATCTGTATCATTGAAAAACTATTTGAACTATGCAGATCTCACAGCAGCGATGAGCTCTTAGTGCTCATCATTGCAATGATCTCTAAAACAAATTCCTCAAAAATTGAGGCACACATTGCATAGAGAGTTGCTTTCTTGTTTTAAAAAAAAATGGAAATCTAGGTAGCAGTTACTCTACTAATATATCTATATACATTGATTTGCAGCTGTGTACAATTCATGGACTCAACTGAACATTGTAGTGATGTCACAATTTTCAGTTGGGCTCAAGTTTCACACTACAGTATAGTTTCCAATATCTCTGGTTTCTGATGTATATATAATCTGGACTCTGCAGCTTCTAGTGAACCTAGTGAGGTCATACAGATATGATAAAGAAGTTTTAAATTTGGAGGTAGCAGAGACAGAGGCAATGAGGCTACATGTAGCAATCAGCACAAGGCAATTAGATGATGATGATGATCAACTCATTTGGATACTTAGCACCAGAAATTTCTTCCAGCTACGCGCAACTTTTGCATGCTATAAGAAACTTTATGGGATACCGTTGGAAGAGGTTTTCAAATGACATTTTAAAGTTTTTTTTTATATATTTACACATTCTGTGAAGAACTTGATTGATATGGCTGATTTTCTCTGCAGGATATAAAGAAATGTGGTAATGGTGATTTGGAAACTCTCTTGAGTGTAGCATTATGGTGTGTAGAATGCCCTGAGAAACATTTTGCAAAGGTACTTTCTTCTTCATCCCAAATTGATGCACAACACAGCTTACATATTTTGCCAATAACAATTGGGTTAAGTGGGAAGTGCTCAATATCCCTTAAATAATGCCTCATGTCGGAGTTTTATAAATTGGAAAAAAAACACATGCCATGACAATTCCTCCATTTAGGAAATTGACATGACCGATAGATGGTAGTATCATATATTTGAAGGCTTCTTTTTTGCTTTAAGATAGGTATCCTAATAGAGATAATTATATTCAAGACACGATTGAATGCTAAATGTTTGCACGTTGTCCAATGGAAACTAGTACCTTGGTTTGCCACATTGTGAGGGATTAGATCTTTCGTACATGTTTAAGCTTTTGTGATTGATTCATGTGCAGGTGGTGAGGGATTCTATAATTGGGCTTGGAACTGATGAAGAGTCTCTAAACAGAGCAGTGATAAATCGAGCTGAGATTGACATGTTGAGAGTGAGCGAGGAATATGCAAAAATTTACAGTGAAGATCTTGAAGGAGCCATCATTAGGGATACTTCAAGTCACTACCAACAGTTCTTGATGACCTTGCTTGGCAAAAGAATCTGATAAATGCATCACCACCACCACCACCACCATCTCCTCGTCGTCGTCATTGTCGTCATATAAACTCACTAAGCACCCTTCACTGAAATTCTAAGTAGTCCATGCTCCTCACTTTTTTGACACAAGTAGCTTCATAAGTTCATAGTCCCCGAACTGTAAGGAAGAAACTAAAGCCATGGTAGAATGACTATTTTTCCAGACTAATGTCTTCACTTGTAATCTTTATTTTATAGAAGATTGTCTCTCTCTGTCTTTTTTCTTTTTTGGAATGCAAGACCATGCCTAGGAGCCATGTTTACAACAACAACAAAGCCTTAATTAATCTCATAAGATGGGTCAGCTCGCTTGATGTCATTTTGTTATATTAAAGACAAGATATTTGGATATAGCATTAACCAAAAAAAAAATCTCTCTCTTTATATGTCATTGAGTGTGTGCTTCAATTTTTTCTAGGTAGAGAACGCCAAAGACATAATGTTTGATCAATTTTTTTCACCAGTGCATCCAAAGACATTCTTTGAACATGTCCAAACCAACTTAAATGCTTTATACCATTTTCCATTCAATAGATGCCACTCCAACTCATCCAAATATATTCATTACAAATCTTACTATGTTCTGTATGACCACACAGCCATATCAACATTTTCATGTTTTCCCTTAAAACCCAACATTCATTACCATATAGTATTGATGCTCCTATAGCAGTGTGATAAAACTTTCCATTCATCTTATTAGATATTTTTCAATCACAAATAACTCCAGTAATGTCTTTTCATTTACAGCATCCAACTTGAAATAAAGATAAGAAAATCAAATCATGGTGGTGAACAACATATTCCTACACTTAATAGAAGTGGTGTCAAATGTCGTTTAATCAGCTTCCTCATGTAGTGAGCATGATAAGCAAACCAGTCAACGCACTTGTTGATCTTCTCTAAACTTGTGTGAATTCAATAATCAATAATATTGTAAAATTGAAATATGTGTGAAATATATAGCACGAAAAGTTGACATAAGAATGAACCAATCATCAATAATTAATACTCCTCCAGTTCTTAATTAATGTATGATTTAAGTTTTGTTTTAAATGTAAGATATATTTTTTTATATTTTTTATAAATTTTATTGATACTCTTTCAACAATATATAATCAAGTAGGAAAAAGAGGAAATTGAGGAAGATATTAGGATTTTTTTTGAAAAAAAAATTCATATAAACTAATATAACTAACTTGCTTAATCTAATCAAATTAGTTAAATAAGCCTTACATTAAAAATCAAATGAGCAATATTAATTAATTATAATTATGAAAAAGGATGACTATTTTAGTCGAAATTCGTATGCAATGTAGAGAGGCCAGCTATACAGTTTGAAAAATGAATGCGTGCCATCAATGTTATATAGCTTCGTCCATGGACAAAGGAGTAAAACCATCTCTATTGAGAAAAGGCAAACATGATTAGGTTCCATTAATAATGGACACCTAATGTGGACCCCCTTCATATTCTCACAGCTTAACCATCAATTGATCATACTAAATTAGTTCCCACCTCAATGCATGTATTGTAAACATCCCCTCTAATATATGGGTTCACTTTGATCCAAAATATAAGAGTTCAATCCACTTTATTTTCTAAATTTATAAATTTTTTTATATCTATATTGATTGCATATAGCTAGATAGATATTTCTATATCTGGGTAGCTACAATTCACCTTATTAACAAGGCCATTATAGGGAAACTAATATACATATCATATGAATAATCAACTTTTGTATTAAGGATCACAGCGAGTGTACAGTGGTTTTTTCTTTCTGCAACAATGCAAGCTATAACAGCATAAAAGTAAATGGTAACCCTCTAGCAGAGAGCAGATAGGGAAACTTGGTGCTATTAAATTCAATGGCAGAAGAGAAGTTGATCTGTGAGAGCCAAACACTATACAAAGCTCAAGGAAATGTAACTCTCTCTCTGTGTGTATAAATTATAATAGTTGCCCAAACTACATGTGTGCGTGTGTGTGTCGACCCTACAACTTAACAGCTAGTTTCGTATTGTAAATGATATTATCAGAAAAAGGACCCCTCTCACATGCATACTGACTTGCCTCATCTCTATATCTTGAAGCATATGGATAGATAATATGTCATTTTCTTGGTAGCTATCTCAGCTTGGCTGCCACACTAGCTACTACATGCCCTTCATTCTCCTCTTCCAGTAATTTTTTTTTTGTCTAGGTTTAGTCTTATATATTATTGTTATGATCATTCTTGTTTTTTAAAGTAATCAAATTATTGTAACTTGTAAGTAATGTTACAGTGAGGATAAAAGTAATAGAATATATTTACACATATAAGAAAAGAAGTGAGTTTAGTAAAGTAGAATCTTTCTGTTAATAAATCTAGGTTTAAGTTACTATTGAAAGAGGTATTTACATTTAGTACTAAACTTTATCTCAAATAAAGAATTATCTTCAATATGAAGACACATGTAAACAAATGAGGAATGAACGAACACCTAGTGTACGTTGGGAGAGGAATCTCTCATTTTCTCTTCTCATCCTCTCCCTTTTCTAACCATTGGATCAGTATTTAAATAGTTCATAGATTTACCATGATATAAATTAAAATATGTCATTTTTATTTTTCTTTATTGAAGTATTACACTATGAATATCAATATTTAGCGATCTGAATTTAATTAATTATTTTGTTGTTTATAATTTAACATTTTGATAACAATTTTATAAAAGAGCATCTAAAATATTCAAAAGTTGCTCCAGTGATGGTTATAGAAAAGAAATACGACAAGAAAGGGGGAAAAAAGGAGAGGTTACTCTGTCGTGTTTCATAATGACGATGGCTAGCATCAAACTTTGGAACTTTTCCTGAATTCCAACACCTACCCGCCCCAAGGTCCCAAAACAAGTATATGCATATTGTTTGAACTTTAGATCACAGATCGAACATTTATGCAATGTAATCAGATATCAAAAGAAAAGACCAAACTCATCATCAATGGCGAATAGCTACCCAACCGGCTAGCCATCCAGCTAAGAAGAAGCTCATTTAATGGGGAGAATGAGACTCTCAACAACAAAATCGGTGACTAATATCATTGACCTATATTTACATGCATATTAAGTAAAATTATATATCATTCGCAGCTAACAAGTAATATAATTATCCCTATCTAAACTTGTAAGTTGTCATAACCTCAACTACATATAGCAGTGCCATTCTGCGACTTTACCATCACTCACAAAACCTTTGTGTATGCCTTTGTTTAGCTATTTGCCACATTCATCTTCAAGTGTGTGTGGCATTTATTTTTGGTGAGTTTTTCTGAAAATGAAGAAATCCATTTGCTTCATTTTGCTTTGTGCATTGTTCCTTCTTGTCACCTTCTCTTCTTTTTCTTCAGCAACATCTGACTTGCCAGGTTTGTGCTTCATTCTATTATATATCTCTCTTTTTTCTGCTATAACAAATTTGATAAATTGGGTTCATATGACTTGTTAACTACATCTTATATAGAGGTTTTTACAAATCAATTAACAACATTGGTATCATCATATTAAGTAATTTGATACGAATTATAGTTGTATATTTGAGAGATGGTTGTATTCTTATAAAGTGGTGGGTACATATATTGTAGCACTATATATACGGGATTAAATGTGTGAATTTGTCTTTGAAATTTTCATCACTCAATGGTAATGTTACCTAAGAAGTTTTTTATTGGAATGATATTGCTCCTTACTATTTAAAATATTAACAATTAACATTAGCGAGACAATATTACTTCATTTTAAAACTTTTAGTGCAATATTGAACAAAAAAATTCAAAGCAATGTTCATCATAAATAAAAACTTTCAAGCTAAATTTGTACCTTAACTATATATAACCAATATAATAAAAAAAACAAAGTTGAAGTGTCCATAAATTTTCACTTGAGTACGTAATTTATTTACTTTACGATGCAACACGTAACAAATCAGCAGGAAATTTTTTTAATAATATTAATAATTATGATCCATTTTATGTCGAGTTCTTCAATAAATTTAAGAGAGTAAAAACATACCATAACTCAATTACACATGAATGTCTAATCTTAATTCACTCGAGTTTTAAGAAAAATAGTAAGGCCGCCAAATATGTGTGTGTGTGTGTGTGTTTATGTACTATTTATTCTGCTAATCAATTAAAGCTATAATATTTACAGTTCCCAGTTCATATGATTCCCTGATATTTCATGAGGACCATTTGTTTAACTAATTACATATATAATTACTTTTTTGCAGGTAATGAAGTAAACACCGTTGGAGACAAGGACTTGACAAAAACAACCTTGAAGAATCATGAAGATGAGGAAAAGTTCAAGTTTCTTCCACATTATCATAAACATAAGCCATTTTTCAAGAAGCCACCAAAAGTAGTTCCACTGAAACCAATTCCAAAGCCAATTCCAGTGGATGAAGAGAAGCCATTGCCAATTCCTGGATTCAAAAAGCCTTTCCCATTTGTGAAGAAGCCAATTCCTAAGCCATTCATAATTCCAAAGCCAATTCCTTTTGTGAAGAAGCCAATTCCGAAGCCAATTCCTTTTGTGAAGAAGCCATTCTTGAAGCCTCTTCCAAAGCCAATACCATTTGAGAAGAAACCATTTCCCAAGCCTTTCATCCCAAAGCCAATCCCTGGATTCAAAAAGCCAATCCCTAAGCCTTTTGTTATTCCAAAGCCAATCCCTAAGCCTTTTGTTATTCCAAAGCCAATTCCTGTCTTCAAGAAGCCTTTCCCATTTCCCAAAAAGCCCTTCTTTCCTCCAGTTAATGCTTGAGAGTGAGACACACACAAGTACTAGTTCCTAAAGCCTAATTAATAAAAATCCTTCCATAAAGGCACCACTGTTCATTATTATATTTTAAGATTTATTTCACCTGAATTTGCAGATTTAATAGTGTGTGTGTGTGTGTGTGTATTCTATTGTGTGTACTGTATTTGCACCATGAAGAAGAGTGCTGTTAAAAATAAAGCTTCCAGGAGCTGTTATATATGTACACAGAAATCCATTAATTAGATATTTCATCCTTGTTGGTACTCTCTCTCTCTCTCTCTCTCTCTCTCTCTCTGTGTATATATATATTCTAGATGTGTTTTACTGTGGCGTGGCACTTGAAGTACTCTTTTTTATCAAGTTAAGTTTGCGAGTGCAACTTCATATAGCTCTAAAAATATAATTAGTGCGTGAGTTCCTTCCTTTGAGCGAAGAATAGTAAAAGAACTGCGAAGTTGCAGAGAATTAATAACGGCATGCGCATTAAAAAAGAAGAAAATATCTAGCACTTTAATTTCAAGACTGATAAGAAAAGATGGATATCAGTTAGTCACTCGCAGTTTATTTCTGTATGTAAAAGCAAGTTAAAAACCCAAAACTTCTTGTGTTTTTCTAGGGGGCAAAACTAACAGTCATATGTTAAATTAGCATCAAAATTTAGTACCTGAAATATTACAGAAGGTAGCAATCTTGTGGTCACTTCAATACCAAAAGCACCAGCAAAGATAACGAGACCAAGGTTAAAGTAAACAAATCAAACCCAGAAGGAGTTTTTCTAATGATTTAATTTTAATCTCCAACTATATATTGCAAACTATACGCAAAAAGATATGAACTTTCATAACATAATGTATAATCTTTATAATTATATATAAACCTTCCACTGAAGCCATGCATAGCACCCCCAACATCGTCGAAGGCATTCTGGACACAGTGTAACACATCAAATGAAATCTACTTTACCCCAAACTTAATAAAAATTGCACAATGGCTTTCCATTATTATTGTTTTGGGAAGGGGGGGGGACTCAACTATTCCAAACTCATCAATACATTATATGCCAGAAATTAGCTTCCTTTAGAAGTTATTTCTCTTTCTTGTTCGCACTAAATTTAAAAAATGCAAACAATTAATTATTATCCGCTCTGTTTTTACTAACATTTCTTGAAGAATCATTAATTAATGTAGTTATAGTCGTATAGTATATGCTGCCAAATGATACGTTGTAATAATGATTGTCTTAAGCAAGGAGACAGTGAGAAAAGCCTTATAATATAATTATGTCTGTTAATTAATTAGAGAATTCTTTATGATTCCCTATATTTGATAAATATAATTAGATATATATCCAAGAGTTATTTGGGGAGTTCTTTGCGAAATTATCTAGGAAAATGTGAGCTTGGAATTTTAGGAGATTTTGGGTCGTAATGACATGAAAATTTAGTGAACTATCTGCCTAGCTAATATAGACACAAGCTTCTCGGTTAAATACATATATATGAAAAAAAAAACAGAGAGGCACTTGGGAGGCTTGTGAGGAGCTAGATTCAGTGGGATATTGAAGCTTCAAGACAAAAGCACATCGATTAACTAGTTCTGCGTACTCTCTTTTCTCTATAGTTTGATGTTTCATAAATGTTGGATTCAGCTTTCTATTTAGTCCTGTTTTGTTAGCTAGTTTCCTCTTAACCTAGAGTTATATTATGAACCTATCTATATATAGATTAGAACTTTTATCCACCTTGTATTTGTGTTTGATGATAGTTTTGGTTATTTAATCCGGGATTACTATTGTCTACTTGATGATTGGGCACCATTTAATATGAATTTGAGAATTATGGCTTGCCTTGACAAAGGAGATCTTAATTGGACCATTGTTTGAGTAATATAGCATTAGACTATATATATGTTCTAATTTGAAATTAGGATAGACATATAAACGAAAGGCTGTTATATATATAATTGTTGCAGAGTGAGATTCAATTGAAATGCCTCTTGAGTAATTTTGTTGGACATAGCCTATTTAAGTAGAGAGACTGCTGTTATAGGTGAATCAAAATACAGTTATAATTATTAATACCTGAGATTAACAAAACTAACACCGAATGCATTTATATGGTGATTGGATGTTTATATGAAGCAAATGGAGATTAGTAACTTTAATTTAGGTCGCAGCCTTAACTGCTGTAGTTGTGTGGTGTGAGATAATTCATATTCAAATCCTATCCTTAATTAATGTTGGTTAATTTAATCAATTAATTGTGCATTGCTCAAATTAAGCCAATGTGTAAAGTTAATGTTCAATTGGGTTTTACCATTTTATCGGAGATAATAATATTGAAGGCACTATCAGATACTGAATTTGAACACTTCTTTTAATAAAGATTTAAATCATGACTCTTCAAATTGTGGGGAATAAAACCATTTTATTATATCCAACCTCCATTGCTCTGTTGATTATTTTATCAGTTGATTGATTTATGACCCGTGTGCTTTTTTTTTTTTGGGCCATAAAGATACGTGTACTTCTGATTTATTGATATAACACAATTTTGTGCGTATCAATTTTACTTCGAAAATTTTGAAAGACAAAAGAGAATTCAAATTGAGTTAAAATGAAAGCATATCAGTATCACTCTTTTAATTCAATTACCTATTGAACACAAAAAACTTCTTAAAAAACTAGTTAGCCATTATTAATTAGCTAGTACCAAAGCAGAGTAATGGAAGGTCAGCCGCAAAACTAGTTAGCCATTATTAACAGTCCATTCCCTTTAAAGTTCAGGTGATGATTGTGTGAGTTCTAGTTGTACATTAAAAAGGTTGTAATAAATACATCCAATTTCTGAAAAATTTCCAAATCACACGCACCTATCTTCATACTTCAATTAGTTTAATTACTAGTGGCTTTAAAATAGTACAGCTGAGCATACAAGTTTCTTGTGTATAATCAACCAACGTTGATCCATGTTTGAACACACACACACACACACACACACATCACATAACTATTAAAATTAAAATCAGATATATACCCAAAAGAAAAGGAACCACCTCATGAATGGGCAGGCTATATACGTAGCTACCAAGCTAATAACAAGTTCATTCAATAATGCAGAAAATGAAAATTATCAACGAAAAAGTCGGTGATTATACCCACCCACACAGAGATCATTGGGCTACGATAGATCTATCTACTACAAAAGCAAATAGTCAACAAAAACAATAATGGTCTCTAAACCTGTAATCTCAGACTAAACAAGTAATAACAGTAGAATCAGACCCCATGCAATTAATTATACCTCAACAAGCTAATAGTGCTTAACCCAAATTAACTTATAGACTGCTTCCTATATATAGAAGTAAGATTCTTAGACTAATCCCTCACTTCAAAATTTCTTAGCCATATCTATCTTGAGAAGCTTGTGGATATATTATCAGTCTTTCGATGAAGAAGACAAGTTCCACAACAATGCATTGCGTTCTTTTGCGCTTCTTGCTGCCATTGTTTCTTCTTGTCACCTTCTCTTTCTCTTATTCTTCTGCAGATGAAGCCTTTTCAGGTAATTGTTCTTTCCGTTCTCACACCAGACACACACACACACACTAACATATGTGTTTTTCATCTGTCTTTAACAAAAGAGAAAGAGTTTCTTTTAAATATTTTTTTATTTTTTTATCTGATTGTGTCTTTGTAGGGTTATGTTGCAAAATTCACGTTTTTTTAGACAAAATCACTTATATAAGTGATTAAGTGGTAGTGGGATTTAAATCCTTATTTTAATGAAAAATGTTCACTTCTGTTATCGACTTATCATTACATGCTGGGTTTCAAACTTTGTTTTTTTATGCTCATTTTAACCGGTCATATCGAAGCATTTTTCTGGTCTAATCGTTGGTAGCTCTCCCAGAGATTTTTTCTCATTTACACATACTTAAATTCAAGACCTCATACTTGAGAAAGTAAAACTTCTTCTGTTAGGACTAACAGTTGTTGGTTCGATCTTTATTATCATGAACTATTTTCACTGCACCACAAAATAAAGAGAATATGTCCCGGGGGGGTAGTCTAATTCAATTTTGACAAAGACACTTTAACAAGGAAAATCATTAATGAATTAAGAAAAGGAAAGAATTATTCCACATTGACATTGTATGGTGTTTGCTGAATAGGCCTTTTCAGAGCTGAGGACACTTATTAATTGTCCAACAAATTATAACAGCATGACCTTGTTGATTAAGACTAGCTGAAAATTATGCATGATTATAACTATATTGTTGTGGCAGGTAATAACGAAGTGAACAGAATTGATGGAAATGAAGACTTGACAAGAACAACGTTGAAGAATAATATTGGTGAGGATGATGAAGAGAAGTTCAAGTTTCTTCCACACCATAAACATAAGCCATTCTTCAAGAAGCCATTTTTCAAAATCCCACCAAAAGTAGTTCCACTGAAACCAATTCCAAAGCCAGTTCCAGTGAATGATGAGAAGCCTTTGCCAATTCCTGGATTCAAAAAGCCTTTCCCTAAGCCTTTCCCATTTGTGAAGAAACCAATTCCTAAGCCCTTCATTATTCCAAAGCCAATTCCTTTTGAAAAGAAACCATTTCCCAAGCCTTTCATTCCAAAGCCAATCCCTGTTGATGATGAGAAGCCATTGCCAATTCCTGGATTCAAGAAACCTTTCCCTAAACCTTTCATTCCAAAG
>JANTPZ010012030.1:0-11316 GCA_025593235.1 Vachellia pachyceras | reverse complement strand
TCAATGACTTCCAGATCAGGAAACTTAACTGCTACCATTGCAGGAATGATCACTTTATTTGCTATAGCAATCTGCAAAAAATATCACTGATAGATCTCCCAGGCATCCAAAGATGTAACTACAGTAGAAAGCAAGCAATAACTTGGCTTTTCCGATTAGCAATTTAACATTTTGTGGTTCAATTAGCAGAAAATTCAAAACATGAAGGCAGCTTTAACTGACCAAATTTAGAACACGATTCTAATATAAGTTAGATAAATTTGATAGAGAAAAAAAAGAGAGTAGTTTGAAGCATTTGTGCTTGTTTATAACGAAGGGTAACTTTATTTTTTGAGATTAATTCCACCTCATCACATCACATTATAATTCTATGCACAAAATTTCAGATGTTCAACGAAGAATTGCCAGTCATTGACAAGTAGAGTATAATTCCGAAGAAAGTTAAAATGATCCAATTATATCACCGCAAAATTTAATACAACAATACCTTGCCACCATGATTTTTTAGCTCAGCCATATCAGCAAAGTACCCCCTACTCATCTCATCTGCACTGCCCAAAATCCCATCAACAACATCATTGAGTATGCTTCAACAAAAAGATCAAAGTTTCCTTCAATTCCCGTAAACGAAAACTGATCTTACATTCGAGCACGCTCCTTCTCGATGGCTGCCTTGCTTGCCAACTACAACCACATACAATTTTCACAAAACTTGAGCTTAGCTACAAAGAACTTAGGTCTAATTATGTGCAGATAATTAGTAACACAGAAATTCGTCCTTTTCATTTCACCAAACTTTCCTTGATTCCTAATCAAAGAGTAAATCAAGCACCAAAAAAGTACCTGATAGATATCGAGGAAACGATTAGAAGCCATCCGAGCCAAATGCTGCGGAGGAAGTTTGTGGAGCTTGTCCTGTTGTCTAGCGTATGGGTAGACAACCATCGAAGCTCTGATGAATGAAGATTGGGTTAAGAGTCGCCTCATCTTCAACCCCAACATCTTCTTGGTTCAATCTGATTTGAATTGTATTCTTTGGGAGTCGTCGTCGTCTTTCACTCTCTTCTTCGCTCCCACGGCATCGAAAGCATTGTTCTATGACAGAAAACGGCGGTGCTCCTTACCGATATCTCCGGCCACTCCAAATTGCGAAATAGTTTTTTCTCTGGAAAAAAATTGTCTTTGAACCTAGATAGGTGTATTTCAAATTTACAATATAAAATTGGCTTCTCTCAAGTCCCAATTCTCAACGGGCCACAGAGAAGGGCTAGGTGCTGAACTAACTAAGTTTACACTTGCCAACCGGCTATGACTCAAGCCGGGGAATCAAGGTTCGAATCTAGCATATATGGCTACGTTCAGTTTAGAGAAATGATTGTATCCAGCATCCCACAAAATTTACATCCAGTTCCTTTAGCACTTTGAGTAGAATTGTCTACAACAAGGTGACAATAGGAACATAGAAATTGTGTGTACACACACAACCCCCATCAAGTCTAGCAAGTTTCCATTTGGGAATATTGTTGGCATTTCCGAATTTTTTTTGCATTAAATGTTGCATCGAAAGTTTACAAATAATAGAAATTTCATCAAAGTCATCATCCATGTTAAGTTTGACAGTTAATTAATCATATTAAGTTGTTAGGCGGAACCATATGTCATTTACTTCGTTGAAGAAGTGAAAGTATCTTATGTGACTAAGAAGATTGAAGAGTTGCATGTTTATGTCAGCAGCAAGAATTGTTGACAACCTTGTTTTGGCAATATCCATTAATGTGTCCCGCATGACCAAATATTATTCATTACCCTTTGACAAACATGAGCTCCTCCTTCATCTGCTACTTCCTTTTCTTCATTATTTACTATTTTTTATCAACATATTTCATCAACTATCTGTTATATTTAATTTAGATAATGGTCGGAGTTGACCTTGTTATGATTTGTAAACTTTTAAGGTAACATTAAATCTAAAAAACTTTCAAATATCGAGTACTTTTAAGTAAAAACTTTCAGGGCAAACTTATTTCATGATAAAAAAAATGACATCGAAGACCAACTAGCTCAACATATTCGTTCAACTAAAAAGTATGAGATGTGTGCATGGTATACCTGACCTGTCGGGTTGAACCGAAAACCGGTGACCGTCACATTTGTCTGGCGTAGTTAATGGTGAGGACTGCCAATATTTCAACCCGGATAACCCAGCATAAACAAGCACAGGCCGGCCAACCCAATGGGTTGGGTGGGTTACCCAGATAAGTTTTTGTGACCAGAAAGCAGAAACTCTCAGAAGAATAAAAATGTTTGAGGAGAAAGATAGGAATGGAAGAGAAAGAAAATAGCGTAGGAAAGATGCAACTTACAGTAAAAAAAAAAAGACTCCTCAAGCTAAAGTGAAGAAGCTTTTTAAAATAGAAAGCATGGATAAAGGCAAGGATGGATGATTTCAATTCAAGAGAGTGATGCTTTTTGTTGAAGCTTTCAAGGCTTGTAACCGGAAAATGAAGAGAGCACTGAGAGATTCAAACTGCAAGGAAGAAAGAGCAAAATGGAATTTCTTTTTTTTTCCCCATCTTTTTTTAAACTTGCTAGCTGGTTGAGTGCAGACTAAATTCAAATTTCTCTGACATTACCTTTTTTGTGTAGACCGTGTTGACTTGTTTATTTTCATCATTTTTGAAGCTTTGCGGTTAGTTGCCTAGGAGGCTCAAACTCATATGCTCTTTCACAAAAAGTAAAATAATGATGGTATGCATTCCTCCCAATCCTACCCAGCCATCATAAATGTAAATATGTGACTTCTTTATAACATATGTATAGATTCATAATATATATATGTGTATATATTTCTAATATATATAAACTCATTTGTTAACATTTTTACATATTACTTTTATTAAGATATTTTTATCATTGAAATATGAATAATGTCACATATTTAAATTAAATTATATTATTTTAATTATCACCAGTTTGACTTTGAGTTGACCTCATTCCAACCTACCAACCCTTGAACAATTGCCTTAACCAGTTCAATATCCATTTTTTAAACATTGGATGTGTGTATGTGTACGTATGTATGCAAAAATGGTTTTATAATTCGTCACACACCTGATACTCTCCCTATGATATATAAGTAGTTAGGGTGGCTAAGTTGTTTTATTCCGAATATTTTGTTAAGATTTGGACATTTATCTTATTAGGATTTAGATTAATTAGTTATTTATCTTATTAAGATTTGAATTAGACATTCATCTTATTCACAAATCACATATCACATATCTTGGACTTTAATTGCTAGAATTCGGAGTACATGGTTTCATTTTTCCTACTTCATACTTCTCATTTTTTTATGCGGGTGTATTAAGTGGAAAATGGTATTTTCATTATGAGACATTTGAGAGGTATAATTGAACCCGGTTAAGCTATATAATTACTAAAAACTCTACCAATAGGGGTTGTATCTAGTGGAAGATGATAATCACTTACAAAATGATGATTTATAGTGGAAGATGATAGTCACTTATAAAATAATGATTTAAGGTTTGAATTCTCTTAAGAGATGTGCTCATATTTAAGACTCAACAATACCTCAAATATGATTATCTCTAATAGAAGGAAGTTTGCAGCTAAGAGAGAGAGATAGAGAGAGATTGGAGACCTCTAGTTGGAAGATTTAAAGCATTCATAGGGATTTGATAGAGAGACTTTTACTCGCAATAGTTATTATATCAAGAAGGTTAGTTATTTAGTGAACACCAAAATAGAAGCTACTTGTAGTGGACTCACTCACTCATAATGCAAATATTGATTCTTAGATTAGGAGCTTCACCAAAAGACTTATACCCCGTTTGGTACGTGGAATTGATTTTGATGGAATTGGAAATGGAAGTGGAATTGGAAGTGGAAGTGGAAGTGAGATTAAAAGTATGTTTGGTATGCTGGAAAGAATTGGATATTATTTTAATTTAATATTTATATTTATAATATAAAAGACTAATATGCCCTCTAAAAAAAATTCTGTTGTTGTCGATGGATGTTCACCGCTGTTCATTGCCACTGTTCGTTGCCGCTGTCCGTCTTCCACTTATCGAGAAGCAACGACGCCATATCAAATTCTAAAGCCTCAGATCTGAAGCCAGAGACACCTACGTTTTCAGATCAAGAAGCAACTAAAGCCGATGTTCATTGCCCCTGATCACCGTTTTGCAGGGCGTTTGACGCCGTAAGAGAAAGGGAGACATCAGGCAAGGCAAGGGAGAGATTTAGCGTCTCCAGCTTCTTGTCCTTGATTACCCTTTCAACATCTTCTTCAAACGATCGCTTTGAAGAATTCTCCCTGGTTTCACTCAAATTCAAAAAATCGCATTCGACCCATTTCTCATCTTGATTTGAATCCTTAGAGATGACAACTTCTTTGCCTTTGCAACTGACTTTTTCCAAGGAACTCAGCAAGCTTTTACCAGGAATCTCCTTATCATAAAGGTAGCTGAGGGTCAGCTCTTGTAAGCCCGAAGTCCCCACTTTAGAGGGCTTCAACAGAATCCCATCACCAGCCTCCTCTGAATTCTTCAGAAAATACTCACCCTTTGCTGGATAACCTGATTTCTCTTCAAGGTTCACCTTGTTCCGGTCAAAATTGGGCCTTGACAGCTTGCTCCGAGAGTTCTCCCCGTCAGAGTCAAGACCATTAGGAAGCAGCAGCTTTGATCTCAACGAGGTCGATGGTGGTGGTTGAGGAAGGAAAGGCGACGGCTGACGGTGGAGGAAGGAAAGGCGATAGCCGACGAGGTCGTTGAGGAAAGGAAGGCGATGGCTGATGGTGGATGAGGAACGAATGGCGAGAGAGAGAGAGAGAGAAAGGGTATAACTATAAATAGATTAAAGTTTGAGGGGTATAATGGTCACATGAATTTGGGTTCCATGGAACTGACCCAGTTCCATGGGGTTGGGCCAGGAACCCATTTCCATCATTTTGATGGAACTGGGTTCCACACGGAACCCATATCCATTGTACCAAACTAAACTCTTTTGTAATTCCAAAGCCAATTCCAATTCCCAGAGTCTAGTTCCATTGTAACAAACGTGGCATTATATACCTACTTAGCACATTGGCTTAATAACCCATTTATAACTTGTAAAATACTATACGTTAATAAATCATGGTCAATATCGAAGCAACAACGTAGCATCTAGTGACTTTAATCTGTTTTGAAGTGATGCAATTCTGCTTATGGGCATTATTATTATTACATGGGAATTTGGGGACAAAATCATGCTGATGAAACACACAAACCAAAGCCAAAGAGGACAGCGTGAGAACAATAGGACCAAACATCCTGAGCAACAGACACAAAACCCTATTGGCAATAACACCCAAAGCGAACCCTCTCTCCAACAATTTCGCACTGTGCCCTTCTTCAGATAAGAAATCCCCGTAAGTGTTCATCAAGAAATTTACGTCGATCAAAAACCCTATGGCCATTAAATTGCAGACGAAGCTAATGAGCACGCAAAATGATGCGGATGCGTATTTGAAGCCGTAGATTTTGTCCGATTTCGAGCCCATGAGTGCGCCGGTGAAGAGGTGGTGGTGGCCGTGGACATGGCTGGTGGTGTAGCTGGCGCTGGTTATGGCGGCAAAAGCGAAGTTGATGAGAATAGTTATGGCTTGCGGTGAAGATGGTGGACATTAATTAGGGTGTTTCTCATGCTTTGTATTATTAGCATTGCTTTCTCTTCATTTCCCTGTTCCATCACACAGCAACAACAGTGAAAGGAAATTGCTAGTTAAAACTATAAGTATTTTCAGTAACCATTATGTTGTTAATTAGTATTGAGTGATATCACATATTGAGATTCTTCTTTGTCAGTACAGTATATCATTACTTTTTTGTCCAAAAATACACTATATTATTATTCTTAAGATAAACTATATAATTATTTAAGCTTGAACCCCACAAAAAAATAATTGGATCAATATAATAAAATCATAAAAATATCTCTTCTCGATTCTCACACACATGAACAAAGTAAAAAGAAAAGATCTTTCATAATTGAAGTTCAAAAGAAGCATAACTTAGATGTGGGCTAATAATAGATGGATAATTAACAAGAATGGGTTCTGAATTCCATACAATTCAATGAGTTTCAATCTCTTGTCTGAGATTTTAATGTTCCATTTTATACATTCCAAGGGCACGACATATACTTGAATGAAATAATCTTGAAGAATCGAATTATAAAGTTGCTGACTGAGTCTAAATTTTCTCCAGGTGGATCTAGAAAAGAAAAGGATTGGATCTTACCAAATACGTGATGCATATCAAAACTACTCTTAACTTTTTTCTCTCCACGCCATGAACTCTCCTGTGCTTTGAGAGAATCTCTCCAAATAAAAAATGGGTTAAGGGTCAATTTTACTTTGGAAGTATTATGGGTATTTGAAAGTTTCTTAAACTAAATGTAATCCCAAAATTGTTAATAAATGAGCAATGCCATGCCTGATCATTAAGGAAACAAATCGTTAATATTGTTTAACTATACTAAGGTGACATGGGTCATTTTTAACACAGTTGGGGGTGACAATGAGTCAAGAAAGCTTTCTTCACAAAGACAAAAATGACTCTTAATCCATAAAAAAAGATTATAAAAATGAAAGAGATGGGGTCATATCTAGACATGTAAATTCTATCCAAACAGGAACATGCATCTCTATCCTCTCATTCAATCATAAATACTTGAAAAGAAACCTCGTCATCACATAAATATAGCTAGGATATTCAACATCATAATGAAATTAAGATTTTATAAACTACTATCTTCCCTCCTTAATATAAGAACTTGTTGACTTTTTTTGAAGAGATTAAGAAAATCAATTAACTAGTATATTTATCATTTTTATCTAAATTAGTTCAATTTACTTATAAATTGATATATAATCAAATTGCACACATATAAATACTTCAGAACATATATTACCATTAAGTAATTAAATTTTTAAGTTTTCTCAATATCCATGAAAAAGTCAACTAAATCGTATATTAAATACCGGAGGTAGTATATGGAATCACATCCAAATTAAAGAAGAACACAAAAGAAAACAGACCTGATTCGAGTGGAGGGAACCAAGCTGATCTCCGGAGCCTTTTGATTCCATAAATAGTGATGGAGGGTTTGTTCTTGATGTAGTGGCAAAGATAGCCATGGTACCCTTCTATGAGGAACACACTTGGTGGGATCAAAATGGCATCCAAATGATAATGACCACCTCCTCCTCCTCCTCCTCCTCCTCCTCCTCCTCCTCCTATTGCCATAGGCTATATATTCTTTTGATTCTTAACTTCTCACCTTCTTTTGATGATCCTTCTTATAAAGCCATGGCTATGTATAAAAAGGAGTGACCAATATAAAGTTGTAGTCATTAATTAATGCAACATATATAGGATAATATTAGTTGTTTTCAAATACAGTTAGTGCTATTCATATAGTGGAAAGCGAAAATGACAATGACATAGTGTAAAGGGAATTGTAGGTATTTTGGAGTTTTTAAATTAATATCGCCTCGTTAGTATTGAAAAAAAAAAAGAATAAAGTCGCAAGAAATGTTAAAAACGTCTATTAGTTATTAATATTTTAATGATCAGGGCTCAGGGGTGGTATTGTTCGTTTTTTAAAGCTAAGCTTTTGAGATGATATTGATTAAACAAGCTTTTAAATACCCATAGCTCTTCCATATAAAAATTTTTAGACTAAAATTAGACTTTAACCCTAATAATAACATGGAAACAACGTATTTTTAAAATTTCTTAATGAGCACTAGAGCAGGAATTTTGTTTATACGAAGGCGCACAATAAAACAAAACCACCTAGTCGGCAACAAGATAATAACACCTCTCCAACTATATTTAAATTTTTTAATAAGTTAAAAAAATTAAATACATTATTTAAAAGTATTTATATTTATTATTTTTTATAAATTGATTTACCTACTTATTAATCTATGTATAATCAAATTGTTATAAAAATAAGAGAATTTGGGAAAGGAATAAGAGAATAAGAAGAGAAAATAGGAGAGCAAATGGGAGAGCAATTCTTATTCAGTTTCTATGTTCTATCCATCTCCAATGTCATGTGCATAGGCAGTATTTATATGCCGCTAATAGTGATCTTCAAGAGTCACATACAATGAATAGCACAATAAATACAGATGAATATACATTGAGACTCTTCGAATTATTCATGAATCTAACTGTTCATTGAATAACTCTTTAATTCTTCAGTAACAATTCATGTATATCATTTATGATGTAGGAAGTCAAGAGTCAATGGATATCCACTTATTTAATATATTTATAACACTCCCCCTTGGATATCCATTATGAATGTGCCTCATTAAAAACTTTAACTAGGAAAACCTAGTGGGATAAAACCTAGTTAAAGAAAAAAATACAACATTCATTGATACATTAATCAATGATGCCTCATTAAAAACCTTTTTAGAAAAACCCAGTGGGACAAAACCTAGATAAGGGAAAAAGATTACATCGTGTATCGACTCTCCCTCATGACGACATCACTTGAGATCTTTGAGTTTGCGAAGACCGATGTCATGAATAAGCTTTTGAAGGATTGCACCTAGAAGAAACTTGGTGAATAAATCTGCAAGATTCTCATTGGAACAAATATATTGGATATCAATTTCACCATCCCTTTGAAGATCACGGGTGAAGAAGAATTTTTTGGTGAAATATGCTTTGTTCGATCACCCTTGATGTACCACTCATTTAGTTGGGCAATACATGCAGCATTATTCTCATATAGAATTGTCGAGATAATTTTTCTGAAGATAAACCACAAGTTGTTCGTATGTGATGTATTATTGACCTCAACTAATCACATTCTTGGTTTGCTTCATGGATTGCTAGAATTTCAGCATGGTTAGATCATGTGGCTGATATAGACTGTTTCATAGATCGCCATGAAATAGCTGTACTTCCATATTTAAATAAATAGCTAGTTTGTGATTTACCATCATGTGGATCAGATAAAAATTTAACATCTGCATAACCAACCAGTTCGTGCTTGGATTTATTTGAGTAGAATATCCGCATATCCATAGTGCCTCTGAGATAACGGAGAACATGTTTTACTCCATACCAATATCTTCATGTTGGTGAAGAACTATATCTTACTAAAAAATTAACAACAAATGATATATCAGGATGTGTGTGATTAGTAAGATACATTAGTGATCCTATAGCACTAAGATATGGTACTTCAGGACCAAGTAGTTTTTCATCACCTTTTTCACTAATCACTCGAGGTCTGAATGGGTCTTTATCAGGTTGTAAAGACCTCACAATCATTGAAGTACATAATGGATGTGATTTATCCATATAAAACATTTTAGGATATTTCTTATATAAGTTTCTTGACATACAAAGATTCCATTTTTTATATATTCAATATGTAATTCAAGATAGAATTTCGTTCTGCCTAAGTCTTTAATTTCAATTTTTTTCTTCAAACAATTAATTGTCTTTTATAACTCTTCAAGAGTTTCAATAATGTTGATATCATCCACATAAACAGCAATTTTGGCAATTCACTCAGATTTTTTTTATAAAGATGCAAGGGCATATTGGATCATTTATATATCCATCTTTCAAAAAATATTCATTAAGTCAACTATACCACATGCGCCCTGATTGCTTATTTAACTTGATTCAGGACATATAGGGACTTATTCAACTTGATTGAGTATTGTTCTCGAGAACTAGAATTCAATGTTTCTAGCTCTTTAAGTCCTTCAGGGATTCATGCTTCTGAAACTTTTAGTCCTTCAAGGATATATGCTTCTGGCACTTTTAGTCCTTCAAGGACTTTCATATAAATATCATTATCAAGTGACCCATATAAATAGGCAGTCACAACATCCATTAGATA
This sequence comes from Vachellia pachyceras, assembly GCA_025593235.1. Classification (NCBI taxonomy): domain Eukaryota; kingdom Viridiplantae; phylum Streptophyta; class Magnoliopsida; order Fabales; family Fabaceae; genus Vachellia; species Vachellia pachyceras. The sequence goes on along the minus strand of JANTPZ010012030.1, from coordinate 1,368 downwards.
CAAATCAAGCCCTTCATTTAAAGTCAGGCTAATCTTTTCTTAGTTGGCATTCACTAATGGATTTTGGCTCATAATCCTCGTTATTACTCATTACATCATATGCTATATTATAAGCAAAGATATCGTCAAAGTTGACTTCATTTCACTCCATTCGGATTCCATTCATAATTTATTGAGATCTCATTATTTTCACATATTTCAGGTACTTGTGTCTCTTCTGGGACTACCACATTTTCTTCTAGAGATGACTCTTCTGGAGCTATTATATTTTATTGACTATCCTCGATTTGACCATTTATATTTTTAGCTCCTTTTCTTTTTCGATGATTTTTATCTTTAGAACCGATTAGCCTTCCACACTTCAGGCATGATTTGGATTCATTCATAATAGGTTGTCCTTCAGGGACATTAATTCTGATAGGAGCATTGGCAGCTGGGACATGTAACTTTGTCACTCCTTTTGGATCAGTAAATGCTTCTGCCATTTGATTAGTTAAATTCTGTAAATGAATTATCTTTTGAACTCCCAGTTCATATTGTTTTGTCCGAGGATCAAAATGAGCCAACAATAATTCATTCAAGCTAATCTCTTAACCTAACTGTTTATGTTCTCCCCCTGATGTTAATGAAAGTAATTCATCAAATGACACTCGGCAAACCGTGCCATAAAATTTATAATCAGCATATATTCATTGGGTTTTACATGCACATATATTACACACCCAAAAGTAGGAGATATTAGGTTCTTGATCAGAAACCTTTGCAAAGGGGAAATCTTTCGATAATTTATTGGCCTCATGAGAATTAACAGGGCTGCACACAAAATGGCTAGTCCCTAAGCAGAATATGGGAGATTATATCTCATGTAAAAAGGTTGCAACTATTTAACCAATCATTCTGCTAGTCCATTTTAGGTATGAACATGAATAACAATATATTCAATATCGAGTCCAAGGGACGTACAACTCTTATTAAGGCTAGTGAAGTAAATTCATTAGCACTATCAAGATAGCTTTTTGTAATCGGATAATCAGGATAATATACTTTTAACCATAGTCGTTGAGTAAAAAATCTTGCAAACTTCAGGTTGCAAGAAAATAATAAACAAACATGAGACCATTTAGTTGATGCATCAATTAAAACCATTTGGTAACTAAATGGTTCACATATGGGTTTATCGTTCCATAAATATATTTTTGTATCCGTTTTGAAAATGTGAGAGGATCACATTGTATTTAGCTTTATGAAGGCTTAATAAAAAATTTCCCCTTGGAACATGCAACATATGAGAAATAGTGGTATCTATTGACACTTCAGGGTATATCCACATTGATTCTCAATCATTTCTCGCATCGTAATTGAACCGGG
>JANTPZ010012028.1:0-10201 GCA_025593235.1 Vachellia pachyceras | reverse complement strand
AAAAATAATACAACAAATTTACATAAAATTTACCAAGTCTATTTGATTTTTCGGAAGAAAAATACAATACATTTCTAAAAAAATATAATCAACAATGTTTACAATACAAAAACATAATACATAATCAACAATCTCCAAAGTAAGTATGTATTTAAGATGAAATAATAAGGTTTAAAATAATATTTGAAGCTATTGAAAGTTTGAAACATCATCATATTCCTATTAAAACTATAAAATGTTTAATTTTTAAAAAAATTAAAAAAAAAAGCGGGTTGGCCCGCCAACCCGCTGGCCAGCCCGCCTTAACCCGCGGTTTTGGCAGCCCAACCCGCCCTTAGCCCGCGGGTTGGCGGGCTCAACCCGCGGGCTGAGCCCATATTCCCAACACTACATCTGACAAGCAAATACACATAAACCAACAAAGAAAACATAAAAGTCCCACCTAAAACCCACACAGACCAACACCATACTCAACCCGCACAGCACTAACCATGAATAATAACGACAGAACAAGCATCCAACTCCAGTAGTCTTCTCAATGCAGCAGGTGGCCAGAAAACCCAATCAAACGGGTACATTCCACCTAGTGAAGCCTTAGCAACCCAATCCACTACTAAGTTAGCTTCGCAAGGAACCCACACAATAGAGTGGTTCCGAACCAAATTGCTTGACACCATAATATGCTCAAGGATCACTTCACACCTCCAATCGTGCGAAGCAATATTCTGATTAAGACACTTTACTAGAATCTGATTATCAGCTTGAAAAATAACCCCAACAAGATTGTTATCAGCAGCAAATCTAATGGCTTCCAGTAACGCCATACTCTCAGCCACTAAAACAGAATGAGCATTGATAATTTTTGTCTTACCATCCAGCAACCCTCCACTAGAATCCCTGATGATAACAGCAATAGACGCTTTATTCTCCCCCAAACAGAATGCACAATCAACATTTATCTTAATACCATCCTCCCTGGAAGCTCCCAACGTTTCCTCCGAATGTGTGAAGACTCAGCATCCCTTGACTGACGTTCCCCAACAACATGGCGCTGATTTGAACCCCAAAATTTGTTTAAAAGAGCAGTGGCCTGTTCACATACAAAAATTGGGTTAGGCATTATATGATAAAAAACATAGGCATTTCTACCCTTCTAGATTTGCCATAACATCGCCCCAAACAATGCCTTATGCCAACTGGAAAGAAAATCATCACATAGACAACCTGCCACCCACCCCACATCAGCACCCTCAGACAGATTCGCCACATTCAAAGATAGACAGCACCCAAACCAAGCTGCCCTTGTCCAACTACACCCATAAAACACATGATTAGCATCCTCAACTCCTTGGTTACAGATTAAACAAACACAAGAATTACAATACTTTCTTTTATACAAATTATGTAAAGTAGGCAAAGCATTCGACATGAACCTCCATAAAAAAGTTTTCCATTTATTGGGCACCCTTAATTTGTAGACTTCCCTCCACAAATTCCTATGAGCATGATTTGAGGACGATGCTACACTATCATTTCTATTTAACCACATTTGCTTTCGCCACTTCGTACCCCTCCTTTACTATATACCAACTCCTCCTCCCCCCAATCCACAGCCACTTATCAACTCTCCCTGAAGGTGCTACCACAAGCTCACCAATAACACTTTTTTTCTATATCTGAGATCCAACTTCGAAAATTGATAAGTCCCAACTGTCCCCTGCTCTAAGATCCGCCACTCTCATCTCCCTCCAATCATCCCTAAGACAAATTGAAAACAGCATATTCCAAGGTAAATCTTCAATCCACGGGTCATGCCACACTCTTGTATTCATTTTGTCCCCTATTCACGCTATAATATTCCCCTCAAGTACCGTTCTTCCTTCTATAATACTGCACCACAGCCACGACGCCCTACGCCCTTTCTTAGCCTGAAGAAACCCATTTCTTGGAAAATATTTGGCCTTCAATAACCTTTCCCAAACCTGGTTCAGATTCTGCAGAATGCGCCAACCTATTTTAGCAATCAAGGCCAAATTAAACGCTTCAAAATCCTTAAACCCCATACCCCAATCCACCTTTCTTTTCCTAAGAGTCTCCTTTGAAACCCAATGAATTTTTCTCTCCTCGTTACCCTTACTCCACCAAAATTTTGCCACTATTCTCTCTACTCTTTCCACAATATGTTTTGGAAACAGGAAACAAGACATGGGGTAAACTGGAACTGAATTAACTACAGCCTTAATCAAAACTTCTCTTCCCGCATCCGATAGAAAATTATGATCCCATCCCTGGACTCTTTTCTCCCCCTATCCAACACCCAATTTAAGGCCTAGACTTAGACCTTCCCCAAATTATAGGCAAGCCCAAATAATTTCCCGGAACATCTACCACTTGAATATGAAAAATATGCCCAATCTCCTCTCTCAACCTCGTAGGACAATTTTTTGAAAAGTACAAGCACGACTTTCCTAGATTCAAAGACTGACCCGACGCGTTACAATAAACCTCAATAATCACCTTCATATTCCAACAAAAACCAGCCCTTGCTTGAAGGAACAAAACAACATCGTCCGCAAAAAAACTATGGGAGATAGATGGACAACCCCTAGCTGCGACAATACCTTTGATCTTCCATTCCCTTCCCCCCGACGTATAAGCTTAGATATCACATTACAGACCAAAATGAAAAGATAGGGAGAAAGAGGGTCACCTTGTCTTAATCCCCTCCTAGGAATAATATTTGCCTTCTTTTGCCGGAAATCATGATAGAAAAATTCACAGAGTTAATACACCAAAGGATTCTTTCAATCCTGACAAAACCCCATTTTAATCATAACAGCATACAAAAAATCCCATTCCACCCGATCATAGGCTTTATTCATATCTAGCTTTAATGCAACCTCATAGGAACCATTAGATTTTCCTTTCATATGATGAAAAATTTCATGCACCACAATAACATTATCCTGTATCAATCTACCTCGGACAAACGCACGTTGACTCTCATCAATCAATCCATCCGACAAACAAAATTACACAAATTAATAGGGCGATATCGCTAACAGACTCAGGACAAGCAATTTTTGGTATAAGAACAATATCAGTGACATTAATCTTATGCAACAAAAAAACCATCACTAAAAAACTTCTTCACAAGGTCACACACCTGAGGCCCTTTGATCTCCTAGCGGTCCTGAAAAAATGCACCTGTGAAACCGTCTAGACGCGGAGCTTTAGACCTTCCCATCTGAAACACTGCTTGACGAATTTCCTCCTATGATATCTGGGCCATCAACTTCTCATTATCCTGATTAGTTACCATCCCCTCAACACATCCTAAAACTACCGAAAAATCCCTGCTTCCCATAGTCCCAAACAAAGTACGGAAAGAGTCAGCAAAACAGTCTCCTATTTCCCTTTCTTCCTAAAGCCACCTGCCACTCCCATCTTTTAAACGAGAAATCTTGTTCCTGGTCCTTCTTCTTACTATTGATAGATAAAAAAAATTTGTATTCTTGTCCCCACACTTAAGCCATGATAGTCTAGACTTCTGTGCCCAATACAACTCCTCACTTTCCCATAAAACCCTTATTTTCTCCTTCATGACAGCCACCCTCCTACCCACTTCTGTACTCCAATCACCCCCCAAAAATTCATTCATTTCCTCCATCAATTTATTAACTTCCTTTTGACAATTTTTGAACTCCCTTTTGCTCCAGTGAGACAACTCCAGCTTAGTTCTATTCAAATTGGTAACCAAATTTCCAAGATCAGCTCCAATACCTCCATCTTTCCAACTCTCATTGACCACCTTCTTGAAATCCGAATGAGAAACTCATCTCTCATCAAATCTGAATAGATAAGGGGTTCTCTCTTCCTTAAACTCAAAATCAATCACAATAGGGCAATGGTCTGACCCTATAGCCTCCAAAACCTTTCCTTGCCCATTCTGAAATTGATCCCTCCATTTCAAATTTATCACTACTCTATCCAACCTTTCCCTAATACATTCATCCGCCTCCTTGTTATTACATCAAGTGTACTTACACCCCTCAAAATCTAATTCCACCAAATTCCCATCTATCATGAACAGCCTAAATCTTTCCAGACTCCTCAAAGAACAATCATTCCCTCCTTCCTTGTCCGACACATACAAAAGATCATTAAAATCCCCAAACACAAGCCATGGGATATCAGTTACAAGCTTCAATCTTCGTAGCTCCTGCCACCACCTGAGTTTCCTAGTAGAACCTTATGGCCCATACACCATTCTTATTGCGCCCCTCTCCACATTTTGATAAATCACCTCCTCTACATGAATAAAATGTTTACTAATAACACTTATCTTCATACCTACATCCTCCTTCCACCACAACGCCAAGCCCCCAAATCTTCCCTCTGCTTCAAAACATACTCCCTTGTCAAACTTTAGCTTCCTTCTCAGTTTCTCCACCTTTATACCCCTCATTTTTGTTTCCGACAGAAAAACAATGCTATGCTTGTATTTTCTGCATTGGAACTTTAAATTTCGAACTGTCAAGGTAGTTCCAAGACCTTGACCGTTCCAACCCAGACATATCATGGCTGCTGCGTCACTGATTCTGGGTAGCCACCACACCCGTTATCTACAGATCCCCTTCCTTCCGTCGGCCCCTCTCTCCCTTCCCCATCAGAGACTCCTCGCACCTCATCCCCCTTACCCCTCTTTTCTTTCTGATTTTCTTCAATGACTAACGCCCTCTTAGCCTTCTTCTTCCCCCTCCCATATCCCAACGACTCCCTCGATACACTCCCCAAAGAAAACGCTAACGTACCTTCAAACTGAAAGACTCCCATCAACTCGAAGGCATCCACTTTAATACCTCTCTCCAACTCATCAGCTGGTGAAGGTGATTTCCCCGCATTGGCCGACAATTCCCCTTCATAGTAGTCTTGTCGCTTAGCCACCGGAGATTCCCACTCGTCCTCTGCATTTCTCTTCAACTTAATCCCATGAAAACAGTCTCCCAACATCCCCACTATCATCCCAAGCTCGGCTGGATTCTTGTTCAACGCCCTTAATCCACACACATCCAGTCCCAAAAACACCTCAAAGCCTTCCTTACATTTTGGGCTTTCGCTAACAGCCCTCTCTAGCCCACTCCAGGAAATATTGGACCCTAACCACTTATCCTTGCTTCCCCCTTCACCAAATGACCCCAGCTGGGCCTCCAATCCCAGGCCCAAACTCCCACTCCCAACAACAACACTATTGGTCTTAGATAGAAACTGAATACTTCCCCTGTTCCCCACAAAATCCGTGGCATCAGCAGCCACCACTTTAAATGCTTCTGACCCTTCACCAACCCCAATCCCTCTCACATCATCCTCAGATCTCATCGAGCACTCCCCTTTCTTTGTACTTCTGCCACCTACTCTCCTCAACCCCTGTAGATTATCATTAGAGACTTCCCCCCATGCAAACCTCCCCTCCTCTTCACTGCCATACTATCCCTTTCCTCCCCCGAAGGTGCCAACTAACGGATAGCTTGCGCACACAGTGATGCATCATATCCTCGGCTACCCCCGTCCATCAAACCTCACGACCTCTTCTTTGTAAAATTTGCTTTCTTGTCCCAGACGGCCATAACAGAAACAAATCCTTACCAGCTTCTCATATTTTTCCTGAATCCACACTCATCCAAATCATTAGGTCTTGAGGCAAGAAAACAGGGACTAAAGGCTTTTCAATATCCACCTCCACCCTAGCTCTACCAAAATTACGCCTCCGATACTTCATATCCCTTGGATCTTCCACCTCAATGACCTTCCCAACAGCTTGGGCCATGAGTCTAATATTACTTATCAGCTTCCCTCTGGAGGGATATTTTGAAACTATACCCAAAAGACGCACGAATTAATCTGCAACTCACTGTCACTCAGATAACGCCTCTTTATTTGCAAGCTCTATATATGGTTTCGTATCACCCAAGGACCTTCCTGCAACACCCTCCTCGCCTCCTCTAAACTTGTAAACTTGAAAGAGAATAAATTAAACCCCATGGATTTAACTTCTACCTCTCCCAAAGACTTCCATGCCGCCTACACAGAACCTTTGACTGACAAGTATCCCACATGAGCCTTCGATACTACGTTGCCAATAAGAGTTCTTTCTTCATCATCAAGAACACTTTCCTCGCTCCACTGTAATCGGATCCCTAAACGTTCTCTAACCATTGTTTTATTGCCCCCGTATTCCAAAGCAGCATTCCCAGAATCTTCCATTCTCTAACAGCAAAAATATCACAACACTAGTGTAGAAAACCTCCAGGAGACCCCAGCACCCTAAAAAACGAGGAAACCCCATTGCAGGGAAAAAGTGAATATTGAAAGTAATCCTATTTAACACATTGTCCACTACTAAATATTAAGTTTAAACACTTTTTAGTGTGTTTGGGAAGTCCATTGGGAGAAATGAGTTTGCAGATTTTGAGGTATTTTACGGATTTCAAGATGGTTTTATGGATTTTGAGATGGTTTTAATGAATTTCGAGATGATTTTTACAAATTTCGAGATGGTTTTATCTCGACTTACGTGCACTGTCTGGGAAACGTTGTTCCCAAACAAGCACTTAGTTTGAACTTTGAAACCAATTAGTTTGCACTTAGTACAAATATCCTTCTACTACTGCCAATCATGTTTAGAACTTGCAGCTTTTTTCTTTTGCTAAAATACATCATCATTTTGAAGGTAATCATATTCAAGGCTCTAACGGATACTAATAGAAACATCTTCCAACAGAATTTAAATATTTGTTCACTATATTGTGAATAATTAACTCCTTCTCTTAGACTAAGTGAAGCTACTTACTTTTTGTTTTTTGCAGAGAAAAAGTTTAGGTGAGGCTACTTTTTTTTTTTGTTAACAATGACTTTGCTCAAAGTGTTTAACGGTCCAACCTCTTTATTTGGGTTGGATAAGCCAATGGGCCCAAAAAAACAGCCCTACTAAGCTGAGCCACTACACCAAGAGGCATTCGATCAACCGCTACAAAATTTAAGGGACCCAAATGCAGTCAAAAACAAAAGTAATTAATTTAAGTGATTTATATACATTCATTTCAATAGTTAAAATCTCTAGGTTCATAAAGGCATCTAGATACACGAACCAGTATCTGGAAAAGAAACCAACATCTAAAGAGCAAATTCTGGTACAGCCCAAAGGTTAAAAATTGTATTGAATAATTCCCAGTATTGAGTATAAAACAGAGCTCCCGTTTCCAGCACAACTTCAACTCAGTAAATTTCAACCCTTTTCCAAACCCTTTTATATGTAAAGTAACTACTGTGAAGGGACAGCCACCACCTGCTGATCATCATCATCTGTGCCAAAATACCGGTCCCCAAACTCGCCCATGCCCGGCACGACACGGAAGTCTGTATTCAGGCCCAGCTCGATCTCAGATGTTACGATTTTTATTCTGGGAAAGGCTTTGCAGACCACATGCACGCCTTGGGGTGCCTGGCAAAATGAGGATTATAATTACTATGGCAAAAGAAAGAAAGCATGATAGGAGAAAAATATGATGGTGAGAGAATAATTAAACACAGCAGGATCTTCTTACCGATATGAGATTGAGAAATATAATGTTCGACTCGGGTACACCCTTTTTTATAAGTAAAGAAATTGCTTGAACAGCCGAATTTCCTGCAGAAAATATTGTTCACACAGTTTTGGAGATGACAAACCAGGAATAAAAATCCTTATGCACGATTGGATCAGACTGTACAAAGTAAATATGTAAAAGTAATTTTGTCTCATAAAACACAAAAGCATATATTTTAAACTAAACCAGACACCCTCATAAATCGGAACAGTCAGTAAATGGCAGAGTTTCTAACCCATCTTTTTTATAATGAAAATACGTCCAAACCAATTGTGACTTGACAGCAGCTAAGAAACACGAACACAATGAGAATGACAAACCTGTGCCTAGGATGGGATCCAACAGTAACACGTGCCTATCTGAGATATCATCAGGCAATTTTTCATATATCAGCTGCCCAATATTAAATATAGCAAGTCAGGGACCATCAAATGTGATAAATATAGAAATGTATCCAAAGTGTACAGAAGATGCACCCACCTGCTGACTGTTGTCCCCTTCCCCTTCTCTATGGATAAGAATTTTGCCAATCTTGATACCTTTACAGCATGCTCGTAAAGCATTCTCCATGCTCTCCCCGCTGACAATATACAGGCAGATATCAACACAAGGTCAGAATATCTTCCGAACAATAACTTTTTTAGGAAAAATGTCAGCACATAAATTCACACAAAGTAAGGAGGGAGAAAAAGGGACTTATTGAAATGAGAGAGTAAAATGTTCTCACTTGTATATTATTTGATCAGCAGCATACATTATATAGTAGGATGACTATCCTATTAAGGGAAGGAAAATCAATTTGATTACAATCAATCATAAATGCCTAGAATCAGGGAATGCAACCGAAAGCAATGATCGTGGCAACATTATAGTAATCAATCAAATTTGAATTCTAACAGGACTCATTGCTGAAGACTGATAAAACTTCGAAGACTAAACAAATTCTTTTTCTTTTTATTCATTTCAGTACTCAAGGATGACCAAGAGGAGATATCTTGATATTGACATATTCAGAGGTAAAATGCTAAAATCTTAATTGTCAAGTGATTTCAGATTTGAAAATAGTATACCTCCTGATGACAGAGACTCCACATAACCTCTTGCAGAAATCGACACCGGTGTATACAGACCCTGCAATTAATAATAATACACAATGAAGGTCAAGTATGAACAATCACAATAACAAGATTCAACCCTAAAATAAATTGTCTCTCTTTCATAATAACGGAACAACAATGACAGTTAAATGAAGATCAACACACAAGTCCATTGCTCAGCACAGTAATTGTCAATGACCAAAATCATGAGGCAAGTACAACCACAAGATGCAGCGGTGATTATATGAAGTTCCCCTGATGTAGAAATATTGTGATCAAATATTTCATCGTTCCACCACATTCATTTAGATGGGTGTATGCTGTTAAATTAAAATGGCTTGGCAATAGAGAATATTGACATCATTGAATCAACATTAGCTTGTAATGGTAATTTATACTTTTAATACAAAAACTATAACTGTAAGCCTTTCTACCTGATGAAAAACATGTATCCTAGGTAACACAGCCACTACTCAGTTCAGAGACTGAAATGGCCAGTGCTCAAGAAAACATTTAAAAAAATAATGGAAAAGGAACAGAAACTAAATAAAAGAAAGGAAGAACCTAAACCATAAACTATTAACCGGGATACCTATTTGGTGACACAATCGCAAGTGCTGAACATTACGTATCACAACAAAGCTTACAAGGTGAGCAACAGAACAGAATAGCTTACCAGTTGGAGTGATTACTTGTTTTTCTGTAAATGGTAGATGTCCCAGGCCATGTTCAACAACCTGGTCCAAGTGCAGAAATCATAATTAGTAATAATTTACCCTAAGTAAAAAAGGCCAGTCCGCACTAAATTAAGAAATAAACAAATGAAACTCTGTACACCTACCAGACGAATCAAACGGTCAGAATAAAATACAAAATCATGGGTTTTTATTTGAGAATCACGTATGAGGGTGTGCATTCCCCGTATCTGCATAATAGCAATTGCAATCCTGGTTAAACCACTGTAAGAAACCAGTGTTTGGATGTCCAGGTGGAGGGGGAAAACAAAACTCATAAATAAATAAATTTTCAAACGGTGAGAAGTAATTACCTGAAAAGTTGATTGAATAACATAAAGGTTAGGATATATTTTACATAGATCATGCTGACCAAGTTTTGTGCGGATATGCTGTACAATTAAATCAATTGCTACATGATTATCACCTCCACGGGGAATAATGATATCGGCATACTTCTTTGTTGGAAGAATGAAGTCATCAAAAGCTGGCTTCACAAATTTAGAATACTGCATCAAATAGAGTCAGCTATCAGAATTTAAAATACATAAAACATCAACATCTGATAATGAAGACTCATGACATTGACCTTTATGGTTTTATGCATTAAAATTTCCTAATAATCTAAATCCACAAGAACTGAATAATTTGTGTTCTCTTACCAAGGATCTTTTACTTGAAACAATCAGCAGCATTAAACTAAATTATTCAGTTCTTAACATTG
>JANTPZ010012027.1:0-10369 GCA_025593235.1 Vachellia pachyceras | reverse complement strand
GTTATTAGCAGTGTGTCTGTTTCTATATGTAATCTTAAACCGTACATGTATGGGAAGAACTTCTTCTCAACGGTACACGCAAGCCAAGACAAAACCATCTCAAAAGCCGTAAATTTTTCTTAGATTTCGTATATTTTTCTTGGGATCCATAAACTCTTTTCTTCCAATAGATTCCTAAAACACACGCAATGGATGTGATTTATACTTTAGAAACATAAAGAAAGAAAATTCAATTCAACTTATTTAAAAGAAAAGGAACTATATATGAAGCTGCATCTCCAATATATCCATGCACGTGAGTGCTGCTTCTCACCTACATAATGTGCTTGTACGATAAAGCTTAACTTCTTCCCAAAAGTACGTTCAACAGTGTTTTTTTGTAAAACGAGATAATCTACTCCATATATTTACTTTGACTTGTGTAAAAGTATATCTCTACCGTGTTCCTAAACGGACACAATAATACAAGGGAAATTTACTGTTTGGTCCCACATAAGGGACTTATTTATCAAATGGTCCCAAAGTTTAAAATATTTAAAAAATGGTCCCATTGACTGCAGCACATGGTGTTGTCAAGGGTTGTCAAGTGACAACCCCATGTGCTGCATTGACAACACTTGTCAATGGGACCATTTTTTAAATATTTTAAACTTTGGGACCATTTGTTAAATATCTTCACTACATGAGACCAAATAGTAAATCTCCCATAATACAATACAAGTACAGCCAAACTGAGGTAATTGACTAACAACTTAACAAGCATTGTGGCATATGACTGCGATCGCATGCGTCGAACACGTAATTTTCTATTTTGTCCCTTCATTGGCTTTGTTACTAATTACTACTATGCTTGACTGCTGTGTCCAGAATACGATATGTTTAATGTTAGTTCCTTTTTCCTATTCTCATGATGTGACATGCAATATGGGACTTCAAACATCTTTAAAAAATCACTCTCAAAATAATCTTAAATATGCCTCATGTGAACTGTTATAAACTTCTCATTTTTGCATCTCAACTTATCGTATATTTATTTGCTATCGGACTTTTTTAGTGTTTACATCACCTTCTTTTTATAGCCTCATGGAGTTTTCCGGAGACATATTTTATTCTTGAACTACTATAGTGTTTATTTGGGAATCCATTTCTCTTAACGAGCACGCAAGTCAAAATAAAAAGCATATCAAAATACGTAATAATATCTCGAAATTTATAAAAATATCTCGAAATATTTATATCAGCTTACATAAAAGTAGTTCTTTACCCTGTTTCAAAACGGGCACATTAAATGTATTTCCTTTTGTCCGGAATATAAGTCACCAACTATAACTGTTTAATTATTATTTTGGGTGATTACTACATAAACATAAGAAAGTGATTTGATTATTGGAAAGTATGTACAGCAAGTTGTGGTGTAAGAAATAACAATAATTTTATATTCCTTATTTATCATCAATATTTTTTTTGTCATTAAGTTCATTCTTTAAGGCCTCACGGTAACTTTCCTTATTTTTTTCACCCCTTTATTTTTGTCACTATTTGAGGTTTAGTGTTTTTAAAAAGGCTCCTCAAAATCCACATGATAAGTACGAAATGGAGTGTGTGTACATAACTATATAGTGTCCGTTTTGAAAAGTGGCGAAAAAATGTTTTTACGATTTACAAAGTAAAATATGTAAAGGAGATTATCTCGATTTACGAAAAAATATTGTTAATAGTCTGTTTGAGGCGCCTAAACACTCTGTCAAGCATGCACATATATTAAAGAAAATTGTTATGACTCATTGAAGGTGTCAGTCAAATACATGGAGCCTATCTGATCATCCATATCAATCTTCGATACTGAAATTTATAACTATCCTAGCTAATTTCTTAAATTAATGACATATCGTGGCCCCTTATATATATAGCCATTTATATTTATTTATTTATTAACAAGTATAAAATGTAAATTATAAGACCTTTGTTTTTTTTTTTTGCCCTGTTAGGTTGTTTGCATAAGGAAGCTTCGTGATATATGCAAGTTAGGTGATGATAACTGAATCACATTCCTTGTACGGAAATTACAACGTAGTATAAGTTTTTAGGTCAAGAGTGACAATCCATCACCATTTTTAAGGGTCAAGAATGAAAGTCAACTTTTGAAACTTAGTTCCGGTCAAAATACGCTGTGATTGTTTATTTTTTTTCAATGCAGATATGATTTACATTAAATTCCAATTTAATCATTTAAATTTAAAAAACGTATTTAAGAAAATTCCTTCTTAACAAATTTAAATACTAATAATTAAATATTAATAAAATATATTTAAATTTTAATTATTTAATATAACAATTCTCATTCTTACGCTCATCCAATATCTCCTTATAAATAATGATGTATTTTTTAAAAAATAAAGTTACAATTTATATATTTTTTTTATTTTAACCAACTTTCTATCTACATAATTAAGTCTTTTTTCTCTTGCCAATAATTACACTATTTACACGGGCAATATGTAATTTTTTTTTAAAAAAAGTATATTTGTCCATCTACCCACTTTCCAAGAACCCTAAATATATCAATCATGGCTCAAACTTCCAATGGATGTGAAACTGATCAATCAAAAATGGGATCCAAGAAATTCCTGGGCATAATTGATGAGCATTTGTCAATGGATTGGGTTGACTTTTGATAGAACCAAAAAAGGTGAAATTATTATGAGCCTCAAATCCATTCAAATTCCCACTTCTTTTTTGACCCCACACAAAATAATAATAATTAATCCACTTTTTTTTCTTTTTTTTTTCAATTTAACCTATCCACATCATGGGGCGTTTTAATTTCTGTTCATGTGTCAATGTTGTAAAGATTGATTAAAAGCATAAGACAGAAAACATATATGTTTTGTCTCACAAAAATTGGGTCATTTCTCTTTTGCTCCATAATTCTTTTAATTTGCTTAGTACTTTTCTATTATATCTTTGCTCCTTCCTTTTACCATTCCTTCCGGGCTCATCCAACCTTTAAAGCCGCTGCATATTAATTTTCTGAATTTAGCGGTTAAATTATTTTAATTAAATTCATGACCCTCTCTTTTTTCAACAATTCATAATATTGATCTGAACTTTAAATTATATGTAATTATTCAAAACTTGATAGCAATTTTTCCCTAAATTCTTAATTTCTTTGGATAACACTATCAAGTGTTAATAAGTTATTTTACAAAATGAAATATTATATTATATTTTTCGTAAATAATTTCCAGAAACTTTAAATTGTGTAATAAGTAATTTCTTAAATTTTTAAATAATGTAAAAACAACTAGCTTTTTCTGTCACACTATTAAAAGTTGAGAAGTTTTATTTAATTGTTTTGTTCATTATAGGAGGCTAATTTCTTAGACGAACTATCTTATCCATTAAGCCAGTTATAGGCGATTTATTTATTTTTGATATAAAAACCCTTAAAATAAATTAAAATAAAGGCTAATTATCTGAATGGTAGAGCTAGGTCACACAGTTTGATCCACCGATGCGTGTTTTCTTTTTCAAAGTTTCAATACAAGTCATTTTCTTTTGCTTTAGTAGGTAGAAGCTTTCCCCACTTTCTCTACCCACCAATTTTGTGTGCCTTTTATGGGACACGTCAAGTCGTGTGACAATACAAAAATAAATTATTACCAATATGTTATTTCATGAGTTATGAACATGATTATGTAGGACCATTAGTGTCACTTTCAATATATTAATTTGTAGTTATCAATATATACAACATGAAAAATATGAAATTTATAAGGAGAATTACAAGTGCATTTCAATCAAGAGATTAATATCTCATAAATCCTCAGAATTTTTCAATGAGCTTATTCCACTTGTTATTGATAAGTTCTTGATACACATTTACAAGTATAGGTATTAATCTCTTGATTGAGACATAATTGTGATTCTCCTAAATTTATAAGTGATTCCATGGGTTCCCGAGTTATTAATAAAGCTAAATGTCAAACACTATACAAAGTATGAAAGGTATCCACCATTAGTTGTTTTATAATGCATAACTTCTCTACCTATCACACATGGGTTCAACCATTAAAAGGATTCATCTTTCAACCACTTTGATGAGTTTAAATATTGGGAAGTACAATTTAATTGTGATTCAAGTGGTATGCTTGGAGATGCATATCCATAGTTTAGTGAACTCGAGTGATTTCTATTAGTTGAGGCTAGATAAAAAGCGCTTACTTATCATACTTCCGTGCCAGTTGAGACAAGTTTAGCTAATCATGAATTAAGAACATTGCCCTTGAATGATAGGTCAACCAACACACTTTCCTAAAATTTTATCATAAGAGAAAAAATGCATAACTTCCCTTTACTCACTATGCTCTATTCATAGCATCTTCAAGAAAGCATAGTTCCTCAGCCCAAAAAATGATGCTTTCAACATATAGAAACCTTTATATTTTGCATATTCTAAAAAATTTAGCTAAATTATAAATCTTTGAAAAAAAATAGAAAATTCAATGAAAAGTTTATGTTCAAAAAATTTTATTCGCGAAAAGAACTTAAATTAGAGCAACAATACTTGGTGTATGACATTGTATTTGTTATGCATAAAAGCATATAATATCTTTTTCTTTTAACAAAAAGTATGGATGAGTTGAGTTCCAAAAGCTCACCAGAGTCAGAGCAATGCCTTTAGGTTCAGAAAGCGCTTACAAAAAATTTACAAATCATCCACCAATAAGATTTTCACATCAGCAACAGGATTTAAACTCACAAACTTGTGGGTTAAGCTAAGTCCTTACCAACTATATCAACTTTTGTTGGTAAACATATCGTATCTTTCTAACCAATAAAATAAAAGTTTTAAACGGATACTTTTCACCAATTTCCCAAAAAAACACGAGAAATGTTTTTAAAAAACAAGTACAAGGAGGCTTAAAGTTCATCATGCATTAAGGCTTCTTCATTATGAAGCGGAGCATCCCTAGCTAGGAGATTCATATCATTAGCAACAGCTTGGGGCCTCAACTCAGCTTGCCCCACCAAACCAGCCTTCACAGCTTCAGTAACCTTTCTCTGCAACTTAAGCACCCCAATCCGCTTGGAAACAACATAAAGCACAGCAAGGGAAAACAAGAAAAAGCCAACCCCAAGTATGATTCTGTCCAAATATATTGTCATGAGCTACATGGAGACCAAAAAGGGCTATGCAAAAAAGAAAAAAAAAATGGTCCACTTTTTGCTTTTACTTCCCGTACCTGTCCATGACATCTTGACATTTCATTGTAGAGAGTAGATTTCTTGTTCTCATTAATAAAGAGCGTTGCCCTTTGTATTCACTTTCAGCCTTCTTTAATACTCCCGTTGATTCCTCTGTATATTTAAACAGTTTTTCAAGTAAAAAGCATCCAACACAATTCAAACTTCTCCTAATCCTTCTGTTTTCTCGAAACAATTTTATGGTCAAAACTAATCCCAGATTCTAAATGTCTACCGGCTTGGAACCTCTCCATTCCCTTACTCTACTTTTACCCTCCTTTTCTATAATCATGCCCATCCATTTCATCAAAGGGTAACAAACATCCCACTTACCACTACTTTGTTGTTCAGCGAGGAGAGAGAGAGAACTTCTCTACCCGCTAAACAATAAATTAGTGGTGAGTGGATTGTTTGTAACCCTTTGATGAAATAGAAGGCTATGAATATATAAAATAAGGGTAAAAGGAGAGTAAGGAAATTGACACGTTCCGGGCCCAATGTTTACAAGAGGTTTGACGATACTCTCTCGTTTTATCACTTATATATATATAGAATCAGCCACTCTTAATTGAGTAATTTGAAAACCTTGAGAGTTTCTATTCTTAATTCCCCCCTCTGACGAAATCTTCAAGGTTATTGACTAAATTGATATCCCTGAACAGTTCACAAAGCAACCTGACTGAACCATGGCAACATTTAGAAGTCCTATTTTTGTCTTCTAATAAAGGGAAATAGGAGTTAAGAAAGAAGACCAACTGATCAATATTTTCATGAGAATCTACCGGTTTATGTATAAAATAAATATTTTCATGAAATTCATCAAGGAAGGTAGGCAGAGAGTGAACAAATGCATACCAACTGTCATAAGTGTGCTTGTGCTTCTTTCAACCTCCTGTATAAGTATAGTGACTATGTTTATTCATTTTGTCAAGAAGGCTATGATCAAGCAGAAATAAACGACAAGATATCTCTCACAAGAAAAAAGATAGGACATAATATTTAAAGAGGATATTTGTTTGCTTTTGATTATGATAAATGAGAAATACCCAGCTAGTAGCTACTGACCTGAACCATCAACTGGCGAGTTCGACGAAGGCTTTCTGTGATGCTCTCTGCAGCAGATGTCATTCCAGCTTTAGTTCTGGAAGATAACAAATTAGACAACTTAAATATTCATCCTGGCTGTCTCGGCTAATAGAATTTTTCAGTACAAGGAGACACAAGATACAAAAACAACAAGCACGTCTTAGCACCAGCTGAAAACCCATGACTTACTGTAAGTTGCGTCGGCGAACAGTGGAGTCTCCACCACCACCTAGGAGTAGCTCTCTCTGAATCATGCAGAAACAGAACAAGTTACACACTCTGCGGTGCAACAAATCCATCTAGAGAACTACAAACTAAGCTTGATCATGATAATTAACAGATTATACAACAAAATTATCACCATTGTTACATAGCGTTAGAGTGGTGGTTGATAACATAATTGGCTTGAGTCTCTTTTAGTCTACCACAAAAGAATACGATTTACAAAAAAGAATACGATGATTTGAACAATTCCTTTAAAAGAATGATGCTAGAAAAATGAACAAAAAAATGCTAAGTTGGTCGAGACCTCCTCCTGAGCAGCTTTTCTCATATTTTCCTTTGCTTGCAGATTTGCATTCCTCAGACTTAATCGCAAACTGTGACAAAATAATCGGATATGATCAATGGAAATCACAAGAATATGACATCATATAAATTAATTCACGACTTATTGCGTAAATAAGAGCTTGTAAATTTGTAATTTGAATCAGCAACAGTCTTAACTAGCAACCACTACAAGATAAATGACCCTAAGGAAATAAAAAACGATTCCGTTAATTCCTCTATACTGACCATAGGGAAGCCTGAAGGAAGCCTTGGGATGGGAGGTCAAGGAGCGAATTTTCATGTGTTTTCAATTAAAAGTAGAAGTAAATATATATTATATATAGCACTAAGATCCCCAGCATGGACAATATAGTTATAAAAAGAGAAAATCAAATACCTCTGGCTTTGGGTTTTCCAGGATTCAAGCACCGCGCTAGCAGATTCTACCTCTTCATCAGTGGGCAACTGAGGAGCAAGAAGATCAAGCCTGAACTGCAAGGAAGAAAGCAAAGCCAAGCCATCCTGAGCAATCCCATTGAGTCTGGGAAGTGAATTTTTCTCCTCAGATCTCCCAGATTTCCCATATTCCCCAATTGCCTTTATATGCTCTTGCGTTTTACTGTACGTCTCATACCATTCCTTCTTCACCTTGTCAGCCTCTTGCACAACCTCGTCCATCATGAGACCTAATGCAGGCCAAGATACATTGGCCCCAGAACTTTCTAGAAATGTGTTACCACCTGCTCAATTCAGGAAGCTCACTCAATGTAACTGGACTTCTTAGAGGCCAAGCATTCTGCAGGCACGGTTAAATCTGCATGCAAATTAGCATGTACCGGATTATTTTTTTTTTGCCTACAACATTCAACTTTCTTCAGCGCAGCGATCTATTTTCTGATTCATTTGAACAAATCCATAGTGTTGTCTAAATGAATTTAAAGACGCTTCTCCACATCCAGAGTCTAACATATAAATTCAACTAATAGGGTTTAGTAATAAGCCAAACTGGCGTTTCAGAGTGATTTATAACCATGATTGCCCACGGTTTTCCCAACCTCGAACGGACTCCACTATAGCTTCAAACCCGAACGAACACCGTTAGCAAACACTACTCTATATCGAATCATCAAGTAAATATAACTCTAGGATCGAAAGGTGAAATAATGAAGAGCTCCGCAAAGGAAATAACCCAGATACAAAAATGGAGAATCAAAGCGAAAACAGGGTAAAATTATTGAAATGATTTAAAAAAGAAACGAAAAAGGGAAATACACTGACCTAATCAAGGACCCTGCCTGTAAGTATCACGCTCCACCATGGCAAAAAGACTGAATCACAGATCAACACGGAGAAAGAAATGAATACGATGGAAGATAGATTCGAAGGCAAATTTTTTTTTTTAAAAAAAATGGGTTCAAGAGTTAAGACCAGTGAACCCTGGTTTCTGGAATTTCGGTGTCGACTGTCGATCGATTCCCTGGATCGTCCCTGTCTAGTTGTCTAGTCTACGGCTAATGAGATCATTAATCCATCAAATCTCTTAAAATACTATTATTAAAAAAAAAAGTAAAATTCCCAGGATCTCAGGATCAAATGTTAATGGATAAATTTTAAAATTATTTTTCAGAAATATTACTCATTGAACATTTCGAGTACTCCCTTCATTTCTAATTACAAAACAGAATTTTGAAGGATGTAATGTTTCTACATATGTTTGAGACAATTTATAATTTTTAGGTTTATTATGTAAATTAATAATTTTGTTTTAAATATCTCTAACCAATAAATAAAAAATTTGGCCCACTTTAAAATAAAAGGAAAAGAACCTATGAGCACTAATTGAAAATAACAAAAAAAAAGATAGTAAAAATTAATGAAAAAATTTCAATTAAATTCAGGCATATACTCTTAACAAATTTCTATTCAAGTCAAGACGATTAAGTATGGATTTTTTAATATTGTGAAAAAAAAATCAAAATATCCTCTATTTAAAAAGGAAACTAAAGGTACTTGTAGGCCTCATTTCATTTTTATTATTTTTTATGAAAAGAAAAAAATGATCTTATAAAATTATAATGTTTCATAATTATCCAAAATAGATAGAACTAATAGAGGAGTTGTTGGTGAAACGATATAGAGATGGATGTGCAGTGAAAAAAATTAGTTTTTTAGCAAGTGAAAATTAGAGAAAATTAATTTAGTGATCCTGCACTTAATGTGGATTACATTAATAAGAAGTTAGGAAGACAGCATCTTTAATTTTCAGAGAAGGATCAATTGGAAACCTATTGATTCAATTTTTTTTATAAAAGATCAAAATGATATTAAGTTAGTAACATAAGTATTATACAACAGACATAAGAGAAGAACAATAATTAAGACAACTTAAAAAGTCTGATGGAAAAATTCTATTCCAACATCTAAAAATTCCTTTAATTTGATGATATTGCCTGAACTTTATAATGTTTTGCTTGATACTTCAATTTAAATGCCTTAATGATCGATCAAAGAATGTATCCGTTTGGTAATGCGATAGAAAAGTACTTTTACGTAAGCTAATGCAAATATATGAAGGAGATTATCTCGTTTTACAAAAAAATACTGTTGAACGTGCTTTTGAGTATAAGTTAAGCGTTGCCAATCAAACACATTGTAAAATTGTACATTAATCTGTGTATTTATAACATAAAAGGAACAAAATGCTTTTCTAGAAATAAAAGAAACTCCCTCCTACCACTCACTACATAGCCAAAACACCATCAAAACACCCACATGACTAACCAGATCTAAAGGAGAAAGAAGGAAACATCTTTAGTTTGATGAATCATCGGACAATAATGAAATTTTCCCAAAGGAATAAAAAAACATGTGACAAGTGAAAATCAAAGTGTCAAAGTAGCAAACAACCAAAAACAAATTCTATCATGTTCGTAAGTAAAGCAACGCCAAATGTTTGAATCAATTGGTAAGGGGTTATTCGAGCTTAATCAGCTGTTTCATGTTCAATAATTATTTGGAGGTAACGAGGTACCTTCTATTGTAGGTCAACACTCCCAAGAATTAGATCAGTCGGTTGTTTGAATACCTGTTAATAGAATTCAAAAAAGACATTGGATACCGATGGAAGCAAATCATGCAAAGGAGGATTGAGGTAATAGTGAGTGGAAGGATCTTTCCAGGACAAGTTTTTTCTGAGAATCTTCCACAGTGTATGCCTGATGAGTCAAAAAGAGGAAGGACCCAGGGCTAAAGTGAAAAAACACAGTGAATACGTTGGTCAAGCTACATTTTTTTTACCAACCAGATTTACTTCTTTTTATAAGCTGTGCTTTAAGAATGTTTAAATATTTAATGCATTCTTTTTTTTTTGTTACCTCATTGTATATGTATGGGCTTTCTCTTTTTTCTGTTTCTCCTCAAATGACAAGGCAAGATGTAGCTTGGATTAAATCAAACTAGGATGAGAGTTCCTAGAATCCCTACTTAA
>JANTPZ010012025.1:0-11595 GCA_025593235.1 Vachellia pachyceras | reverse complement strand
TTCTTGTTTTCCTTTATGAAACAGAGCGTTCTGCCAATGTCAAAACAGCTAGAGTATTTTGAGCATTACAAGATCCATCTGAGAAAACAAGTGGGTGTGGAAAGAGCAGAATTCATAGTAAGGAACGCCCTTTATATAATCAGTATGGGCACAAACGATTTCCTCCAAAACTACTTCTTGGATCCCACTCGCCCAAATCAATTCAGTATGCCAAAGTTCCAAAATTTCTTGCTCTCCCGCTTTTCTCATGCCATTCAGGTTCTCTCCTATTCTATATTACTCCTCCTACCTTTTGTTTTCTGGTACTTATTTTTTTTAGTGTCAGAGTCCTTTGTCCGTCTGGGCTTGTACTTCTTCCTTTACTGTCTTTGAGACCTCATGTCCAAAATCTTCTTTTTTGTCTTTTTCTATCGATCAAAGAGTGGTTTTTTTTTTTGACCTGAAAAGAGTGGTTATTGATATCATATTAGATTTTGAGGTAAATGTGCATATATTATGATAGTGAATGTCAGGATTTAAAGTGAATGCATGAGTATAAAGAAGGCATCAAGAGAAATATGAGATTTGTAATGAATTTATCCGGAGAAGGTTGGAGTGGCACGTATTAAAGAAAACTACTAGAAAATCGTTTGAAATGGGTTAAACATATTCAAAGAAGGCCAATGAATACACCAAAGAAAGATTGATTAAGCAGTTTGGAGCCTAGTTAAAAAGATAAAGGAAGACCCAAGAGGACGATACTCAATAATGTTATTGAGCAAGACCTCTTAGTTAATTATCTATCTACGGATTTAGTTTTTGATTGAACTCAACGATATTGTATAATTCATGTAGCTAACCACACCTAGTAGGATAAAGCTTTGTTATTGTCGCAAATGTGCATATGTCATGTTTTTCTTTTAATCAAAATAACTTGAACTTTATAACATTATATATCTTTAATCCTTTCTCTCTAATGATGTGCGAGGGCAGGTGATGCATAGGCTAGGAGCGAACAGAATTGTGGTGGTGGGGGTGCCACCGATGGGATGCATGCCACTAGCCAAAACGTTACAGAACCAGAGGAACTGTGTGGCAAGCTTGAACAGAGTATCTAACTCATTCAACACAAGACTATTGCGCCAACTGGCCACCTTGAAGGCTGAACTGGGCTTAAAAACTGCCTATGTTGATGTCTATAACTCGATCCTCAAAGCTGTTTTGGACCCCAAAAAATACGGTTAGTACAATAGTAGGATTAATCCACCGAAACAGAGCCTATAATTTGACTGTTTTATGATTAACTCCCTTGCTCCTCCTCCTTAATATAACAATCATTTTAATTAAGAAATAGAATTAGAACATAGATGTTATATTAATGATCGAAGCGAGTGCGATATAATATTCCCCTATCCTTGTTAGAAGCCCTAATTGATTTTTTTGAGAAGATTGGAGAAGTTAAATAAACTAAAATACTTAACGTTTTTCCCAAACTAATTCACCTTACTCATAAATTGATATGTAATATAATGATATGTATATAAGTATTTTAGAGAATAAATATAATCTTAAATAATTTATTTAACTTTTTTAGTCTCTAAGAAAAAAAAAGTGAACTGAAGGCTTATACTGGAAAGTATAATGTATGTAACAAAGAAGAGGAGGATGAAGGATGATGATGGGTTTGGCAGGTTTTGAGGAAGGAAAAAAGGGATGCTGTGGGACTGGGACAGTGGAATATGGGGAATCATGCAGAGGGATGGAGACATGTTCGGATCCAAGCAAGTACGTCTTCTGGGACGCTGTTCATCCCACAGAGATGATGTACAAGATTGTTGCTGATGCAGCTATTCATTCTGTCGCAAGAGAGCTCACTTCATAGTCTTCATAGTTCTACCGTGTGTGTGTGTGTGTGTGTTTATTTATGTTATCATCATGCAAATGCACTCTCTTTCTTTGTTTCTCTCTCTCATGGGTATTACTACCAATCAGATCAAAGAAATGTGAAAAAGTCAGGTTACGAACAGTTTCAAATGCCATAATCACTGGTTAATAATAAGTTTCTTCAACTTTGTTCTTTGTTTTGCTAACCCTAATGCTTTTGTTTGAGTTCTACGAAAAAGGAAAATATTCAGTCTTATTATGGAACTTGAAGAATATTATTGGTAATTGGTAAGATTGAGGACGGTATCTTGTTTTCGTGCCTGCAAGTTTGGAAAGCACAGAGAACCCAAATCCTAATAACGAAGCTCATGTTGGGCTTTAAATGCTCCTTTTTTTTTATTTAATCTCTTCCTTAATTAATTTGTTTTCCTCATACCTACAAATGCTACAAATCTCTTTGCCATCAGTAATTTTGATTAGTTACTCTGCCCATCTTTATGTTAAACTAAATTTTTTATCCTTAGAATTTGATCCAATTTTAATCTTGTTCCTTGTAGTTTTAAACCATTGACTTCCATTTGAATTTAAGTATAAAGATCAATCATTAAACTCAGACCAAGTTTTTATAAAATTATATGGATAAAAGTTAAAATTTGATCAAATAATAAAGGTAAAGAAGGGTATTAATCATAAATAATACTCCTTTAACTTGTTATAAATTGTTATGTTTTAAATTAATTACACCAGTTACTTTAATATCTACATGCTTGCACCCTGAAATTCAAAAAAATGAAAGTCAAAATATTATTTCTTAAATTTTGGACGATTGAAAAATTTCTTGCATTCTAAGATTTAAAAAAAATAAGCATATTAAACTTCACATTCACTGAATCTTGAAAAGGAATTAAACCCCTTCTAGAAGAAGTCTTGCATCCAAATATTGTGGTATTTTTCTGGCTACGTTATCTCCTTCCATAAATATCCCATGTATATGACTGAAAATCTGGTTTATGTGGCAGTAACAAATGCAGAAAAGTACTCAAAGCCTAAAATCTAAACAGAAATGGGTATTTTTTTTTGGTAAAACTAAAGAATATCATTTACCCTGGTTAGGAAGAAAAAGGGCAGCTATAATTGATGAACCTATTGTATACGGGATACCTTTGACTTTTTGAGCCAAGAGACTTGATGAAGAACAAAGATTGAATGGCGTATGAGTACTACATAAATACATATCTTGCAATATGATCGAATCACCATATCTTAAGCACTCTTATGTTGTAAGAAACAATATTATAATATGGTTTTCTTAATCATCAAATCTGTTGTAGAATCGTACATGATGAGCACAAAACCTGCTAAAACATATATATGGTTGAATTAAATATCAGCATATACCTAGAGGCATAAACATAAATTAATAAATAAACTTAATGAAACAGCTGGCAATCTCTGTTCTGACATATATTATTGAGGGAGCAGTATGGAATTCTGAAACTGAAGAAGCAACAGAACCATACAACTGACATTCCCTTGCCAGCTTTCAGATGCTTTGCTTAACTGTGCGCGCGCGCGCGTGTGAGCCACAAGAGGAATTCAACGTTTTAAAGTACACTGTACATAGAATCTACCTGGGAAATGAGTCCCCAAGGGCCCGTTTGGTTCGCTGCAAAATGAGCGATGGAAAAAGAAAATCGCGATTTTTCATTGGCGGCGGCCGTTTGGTTCAAAGAATGCGACGGAAAATGGCAAGCAATTTTTCAACGTACGCATGAAAAGCTCTTCCCACCGATGGAAAATCATTCGAGCGATGGAAGACGGCAAAAGACAGAGTTACCCCCTGCGTGCCGTTGCTCTCACTCCCCCAGTCCATCTTCTCCATCGTCGTCGGTGTTCTCCTACTCTTACTCCGTCTTCTCCGTCGTCAGTGTCTGCGCACTTTTTCTCTTCTTCATCGTCACCACATTCATTGTACTGCTGCCAAATAAGCAAATGTCACCGGAGAAGACGACGGAGACGAGGAAGACGCGCTGTGAACAGTGCCACATTTTCACCCCATTCGAATGCGCTGAGAATGTGGCACTGTTCCCATTTGTGAACAATGCCACATTCTCAGCGCATTCGAATGGGGTGAGAATGGGGTCGGAGAATGAACAGTGTCACATTATATAAAATATTATATATTTAAATATTATATATTAAATATAATTAAGTTGATTTTTTAAATAAATACATATATTTATAAAAAAACATTTAACATTTGCATTAGGGGTATTATAGTCATTTGATACAATTTTCCTACTCTCTTTCCTACAATTTTAACCCAACCAAACAAAAATTTTCCTATCAATCTATTTTCCATTCCAGTGCGAACCAAACAAAAAATTTTCTTTCCATTCCATTCCCTTCCCTTCCCTCTTATTCTTTGAACCAAACGGGCCCTAATAATTGAACAAGCACACAAGTCAAGAGAGGGAACATTAAAATAATGAATTTCCCATTGATCAAAAGTCCTCTTCTTTAAAAAAAAAACCCTTGGTGCTGAAAACACTGAAATGCCTCAGAATTAGCTGGTCAGCGGATTAAAGCACAAGTTACTTAATCATTTAGCAGAACAAAGCAAACCTGAGATGAGCTGTCAAAGCTCTCAAAAAGAGTCTTCATTCTGAGTATTCATACCCACCTTTTCTTATATATATATATCATCCCCTTCATGTCTCTTCAGTTAAACAAACATGGCTGTTCATGGCAATCAACGAGATTCCGCTTTTGAAGGCATTCTCGAGAACGTGTGGGCTAAAATCACTAACAGCGATAAGAATGGATCACAATGGGAAGAACTTCATAATCTGAGTGAAAGAGAAGGATCTATGGAAGTTTTGAGAAGGCTTCCTAGTTTAGGAAGATGGATATCAATGGGAGCTGATATCTGGGAGGAGATCTTAGAAGGATTTCCAGCTTGTAGCAGTAATGATTCAGAAATTTGTAGTGCTTTTGAATGCAACAAGAAGGTTAAAGAAGAAGGAGAAGAAGTCAGAATGAAAGAGGAGAGGAAGGTGTCTGCAAAACACTACAGAGGAGTGAGAAGAAGGCCATGGGGGAAATATGCAGCAGAAATCAGAGACTCATCAAGGAAAGGTGCTAGGGTTTGGCTTGGGACTTTTGACACAGCTGAGGAAGCAGCTTTGGCTTATGATAAGGCTGCTTTAAGAATTAGAGGCCCTAAGGCATATCTGAATTTCCCACTTGAGACTGTTTCAAAGGCCTTAGGATTTGACCAGAAAGGAAATTTCTGCAGTTCCAGAAAGAGAAGGTCCAGTGAAAGAGATGAGCTTGGTGGTGCGATGATGAATCCAGAGCCTGCAATGAAGAAAGTGGCAAGCTTGGGAGGGATGATAGGGAATGAAGATGTTGTTTTTGAGTTTCTGGACTTGGGAAGTGATTATTTGGAAAGTTTGCTATCTTCCTTTTGAGATAAATAGTGTCAAACAAGAAAGGCTAGAAATACAGAAGCAATTTTCCTGTACATATAAGCACACAAAAAACCAGAGATTAAATTGTCTGTCATTGTAACATCATTAGTTGATGCATTACATATTTGTATCGGAGATAATCTTTTAAAGTTGAGCTTATAAAAATACTTATAGTCGCTCACCAACAAGATTCTTGCTAGAGATATTTAGCTAATGTAACACAAGTTACAGTGTGAAATGAATGAGTTTATCAAATTGCTCGTGTTTTTATTCATCTCCAATAAATAGATCCTATTTAATGCCTGGCTGTTAATATAATACCCAGTTGATTAATTCAAAAAAATTACATAAATTATTTATAGTATGTTAAAGGGTGAGGTAGTATTAATTTTCTTATGGCATCGTTAATTACCATTCTCTTATTTTTAGTGTTATTTACGATGAATATGTTTCAAACGAGGTTATTTGGGTGATTGGGCTTTGCCCCATGGGTTTCATGTTATTCAAAAAAGTAGTAGTAGTAGTACAATACATAACCAAAATATTCTCCAATCTCAATCATCTACTTGAACATGAACACTGATCCACCCAGTCCCAGTTAGAAATTTGAGCCAAGGAAAGTGATTGGGGTATTTTCAATTTTCTACTAGAAAATCTGCAGGAATCAGTACCCCTTAATTAGAAATTTCCCCCTCACGTGTTTCTATTAGACATAATGCTTGAATTTTGGGGATAATAATAGTCACCCATCATCTATTGTCCTTGTGGGAGTTCTCTCATGTTTAAATGAATAGTTAATGAACCAATGAAAATAATTTGATGGCTGGACAATGTATGATTGTTCCATATTCTTTAATTTTAGTAAGGTTGAGGGCATTTTTTTACAGAATAACTAAATTAGTTAAGGAATATGCATACTAGTCAACCTTAACACAACCACGCCCTAAACCAGATTAGAGAAAGAAACCCAAGAGTTCAGTTCTTCTTCTTTTTTTACATGATTGTTTAATTGGAAATTCTAATATTGTTAACTTGAATTGAAAGTGGTGTATTTGTTTGGAAAAGCTTATTTACTCCCCAAAAGTATGGGAGAGCACGGAACCCGTAACCTATGAAGCCCGCCCAACCCGGGGAAAATTTTCTGGATTTGGCTCACCCAATGGTGGCCCGTTACGGGTGGGTAAAACACCCACCTATATAAATAACACACGGGTGGGCTACGGGCATGCCAACGGGCTGCCCGTACCCGCCTGTATGTGTTTTTTTAAAAAAAACTAAGAAGCATCAGCCCAAATGCTCCAAAGTTTGGGGCCCAAAGTCTGCTCCCAGCTCGATTGACAAATATCAGTAAGTATATCACTCATCTGCTCCCAGCTCCCGACGCCGATGGTGCCCTAGATTGATTGATTGAGATTCGCCTTTCGACGATCTTCTTTTGCTCCTAGCTCCCGTGATCTTCTTCTTCGTTTTTGCTTGCAAGCTCAGCAGTCACCGTCTCTGATCTTCATGACTTCATCTTCGTCTTCGTTTGGGAATTGCGAGCTAGCCACATCTTCATCCTCTGTCTCAGCCTCTCTGACTCTCATCTTCATCTTCGTCGCCATCGCTTGAAGTCTTCAAGTCTGCTGCTCTTCAATCAATGAAGTAGCGAGCAATGTGAAGAAGGGTGAAATGAAATTTTGTGTTCATTTTCTCATATTATGGGTTTGTATCCATCCTTGACTCTCATGGAAGTTGTCAACCCTTTTGTTTAGCAGCTGCTGTTGTGTGCCCTGATTTGTTGGTATTTAGATTTAGCTCTTCTGGTTTGATTGCTTTGTTCCTCTACAGAATCCTATGGGTTTGATTGTTGTTGTGTTTGATTGCTTATGGGTTTGATTGTTGTTGTGTGCCCTGGTCTTATGGGTTTGATTGCTGTTGTGTGCCCTGATCTTATGGGTTTGGTTTGATTGCTGTTGTGTGCTCTCTCTGGTATTCAGATTTGACTCTTACGGGTTTGATTGCTATTGTGTGCCCTGATCTTATGCAGAGTTCATTTCTGTGGGATCAAAGATTTTTTTGGCTTGGCTATTCCATCAGTAGATCAGCTATAATGGCCTGGTATTCTTCTTCACTAACATTATTTGTTGTTTCTCTCTATTTTTTTGTATGCGTTGGAATGATCAGACTCTGTTACTCATGAATCAGACTTTGTATGGGATCAAGATGTTTTTCCTCTTTTTTACCGGGCTGCCCATTACCCGTTAAAACCCGCCCGTATATTCTTAGCCCGTTTCAGGATTGGTAAACGGGTTGAGGTACGGGTACAAGCTAGTCCGTACCCGTGTAACTTTAAACGAACGGGTTACGGGTTGGGGCACGGGTTAGCCCGCCCGCCCGTTGCTCACCCTTACCCAAAAGCACGTTCAACAGTATTTTTCTGTAAAACGAGATAATCTTCTTCACATATTTATCTCAACTTATGTAAAAGTATTTCTCTACCGCGTTTTAAAACGGATACAATAACTTTTTTAAAAGCACATTATATAACACTGCATTCACGGACGCTTAAATTTAAGATTTCATATAACTCTGTGCATTTACACATGTTATACTTGAAGACTTTGACTTGGGTGTCTTTCACTATCGTTGTATTTCACAAAATTTTGATTACCATCTGTATCACTGTTGGCGACACTATTTGTACAGACATGCCTCTATTACAGAGTGTTCGTTTCAAAGAAAAATTACTTTTTTAATATAATTTAGATCTTTTAAATTAATGATATAAACTTTAAATGTTTGCATAGAGTAAACATGTGAAAAGTGTTTCGTTTCAAGAACGTATTTTTTTAATACTTTGTTAAATATGGCCTTTACTATCTGTAAGACAGCACGTATATAAAGAGTTTTATCCCAATTTCTTTCACAAACACATGGACAAAGAAATCTCTGGTCTCTGTTTCTGGACAAATGATGTAATACTGACATCTCAGTCACCCATCGCGTACAGAAACCAACAAATCACAGAAAAAAAACAACTTTAATATTCCTCAATCTCTCCTACTATCACATTACATTACCTTGAATTCCTCGTTCCTTTGTGCAGTAGAAAAACCTTCCCCAGATTTCCCCCTCCTACTATCATAGACAAGACATAAACTAAGATCTCCAAGAAACATGCCATTAATTTTTCTGACTGTCTGTGCTACTAGTGCTTTCTAACAAGTTTCTATCTGTTGTTCTAATGGAATTTACGCAGGAGCTGCTGCTAGCACTTGAATCTGAATCTTGATTACACAAGGAGCTCAAATTATCAGGCTTATTAGAATCACTAGACATTTCCATGGAAGATGCTACGATTTCCGCCGGAAAATTGAGCAAGGCCTTCGCGCCTCTCATTCTAAAAGCCGCTCGATCATAAGCCATGGCGGCTTCCTCCGCTGTTTCGAACGTGCCCAGCCAGACGCGTGCTCCATGCCGGGAGGAGTCTCGGATCTCGGCCGCGTACTTCCCCCACGGCCGCCGCCTCACGCCTCTGTAATGCTTCTTACCGACGGTCCTGGTCGGCTCTAACCCGTTCTGCACGGCGGCTTGCTGCCTCTGCGGGATGAATGCAGCGGCGTTGGCGGCGGTGTGGAGAGCATTGGCTTCGTGGAGGACTTGGTATATGACCATGTCTTGTGAGTCGTTCTCGTTGAAAGGAAGATCCATGATAGACTCGGGGGCTCCTATGAACTCTGTAGGCTTATCTGCTTTCCTCTGTTTCTGAAACTGCGTCTGCTTTTTGAGAGCTAGGGGTTTGATTTGAAGAAGCTGAAGTTTATGTGAAGTGGCTCTGGTCTTGTATATTTATCTTTGAAATTAAATGGCTACTGTAGATCACCTGGAAAAAAAAGGCTATTGGTGGGGCCATTAGAATATTCTGTGCTGTTGAGGAGGGAGGAAGGTGATAGGAAGTCTCCTCTGAAAATGAATGATTTTATATGTATTTTTCTTGGTCAGGAGGCAAATCTTAGTTGGATCCGTTTGATAAAACGGTGTAGAAGTACTTATGGACTTATTCATACAAGTCGAGACAAATATATGGAGAAGATTGTCTCATTTTACGAAAAAATACTGTTGAACGTGCTTTTGGGGTGTTTGACCGCTTTGCCAAACACCCCCATTATCTCTAAAATGCCACCGGTTTTCATCGATATTACCAAACCGTGGTGGAAATGATAAAGAAGATTATCTCATTTTACAAAAAAATACTGTTAAACACGCTTTTAGATTCATGAGAAATGTTGCCGAACATGGCAATGTTGATATTGCAATTCTTATTTATTATTACAATGATCACACCAATTATTGATTGTTCTTTTTGGTTTCATTCACTTCTTTCTCATTACTATTTAATCAACACCTAATAACTTCCATTAAACGTATATAAATCACCCAAATCATTTTACCATTTTTTTATTAGTAGATGTCACTTTAATTTTTTTGTATATTTGTTCGTCTTAAATCTTATTTTTTTTCTTATATGATTATACTGTTACGATCTCACGGATACCTTCACTTTATACTCATATTATTCTTTTAAAATAAAATATTTACTATCGTATATGATATAATGTTACAGTTAACATAAGCTTTAATCCATTGGCATTAATTACTTAAATTTAGAGTCTTGATTCCACGCCAATGCGCGCGCGCACACATACACCCTTCTCTTTCATAACGTACGAAAACGTCAAGTGCTATGATGCAAGCAAATGTGGTGATAGCGAGGGAGCGTGCATAATGAGCACAGTTTGGGTTCAATAATTCAAGAGGAAATTACATTTGAGGTCCAAAGTAAGAGAATTTATCATTGTAAAGGCCCAAAAAATCATTTAATATAC
This sequence comes from Vachellia pachyceras, assembly GCA_025593235.1. Taxonomy (NCBI): domain Eukaryota; kingdom Viridiplantae; phylum Streptophyta; class Magnoliopsida; order Fabales; family Fabaceae; genus Vachellia; species Vachellia pachyceras. The sequence continues at coordinate 1,391 of JANTPZ010012025.1, read as the reverse complement.
TTAAAGTCCCCTGGGACCTCACGGTGATACTTTGTAAATGAGCAACTACAAAACCAACCTAGGAATTATGTGTAATTTCCCCATAATTCAATTGGGAGTCGAATTTTTTAACACCATGTTACCTCCGACTGAGAGACAATCAATTTTTGTATAGAGATTAATGAAATTAAATACATTATTTTAAATTTTTTAACATAATTTGTATGGCTAATAGGATATATTATTCAATAATACACATAAATAAATAATTTTAAGTAATATATTTAATTTGATTAATTTTTTAAATAAAAATTAATTGTTATTTAGATAAAAGAAAGGTGGTACAAGGAGAGGGAAAAAGGCTAGCTAGCCTTGACCATTCATTGCCCTTTGCTTGCATTCTGATTTAGGGTGTTGCTTCACACTTTGGTCGTGCCTCACGTTTGCGCTCAATGTATCCTGGGCCTACCACTCTATTCCTGTTCCTATGTATGTTTGAGAAGAACTTCCTCTCAACGGTACATGTAAGTTAAGATAAAACTATTTTGAAATCTGTAAAAATATCTTAAAATCCATAAAAATGATATTGAAATCCGTAAATTTTTCTCGGAATCCATAAACTCTTTTCTCCCAACAGATTTTCAAATACACACTATAAATATAAATTTTCATTTAGATATGCAAGCATTATAAAAACATATTTATATAACTTGTGACAGAACTATTCTCACACGTTATTTAGTGTCTCTTTCATTAATTTAGTGCTTGTTTGGGAATCCGTTGGTAGAAAGAAATTCACGAATTTTAAGATAATTTACGGATATCGAGAAGATTTTACGAATTTTAAGATGCCTTTTACGAATTTTAAAATACTTTTTATCTTTGTATTACGTGTATTACGTGTACCGTTCGAAGAAAGTTTTCCAAATAATATGCAGAAAGGACTCCAGTGCTGTCTGTTGAAAGTTGAAACTGGGTTACATGTGATACATCAAATAGACGCTTTAGACATGGACGTACGATCATTGATGAGATATGACACTAAGGCTATGTTTGGTTTGATGGAGGGGAAAGGAAGGGGATGGATAGGAGGGAATAGAAAGGGATGGAAGGGTATAAAGTTACCTTGTTTGGTTTAGTTAAAAGGGAAGGAAGAGGAATGATTTTTAATAATTCTTTGTTTGGTTCAGGAGGGGAGGGGAGGGAATTTAATAATCAATTTACCATTTTGCCCAAGTATATTGATTTATATTTATTTACTTATACAATTTATTTAAATTATTTTCCACTCATAAAAATTAATCCCTCCTATTTAATTAATTTAAACAATTATTATGGTGCTTCTTCATATAATTTATTTAAAATAGTTAATAAGCAAAAGGGGAAGTTGATGTTAAAGGGAGAAAATAATT
>JANTPZ010012021.1:0-11389 GCA_025593235.1 Vachellia pachyceras | reverse complement strand
TGGTGGCTTGTTCTCTCCCAGAGGTGGCACCAACCCACAAACATGTTTAGGTGCTTCCCTTGCCAAAGATAGCATCCCAAACTCACCAAAGCCATCGTCGCATGAGAAGAAGACCCAGATATCTGTCGTTCCTCCAAAGTAAATCATTCTCGTGATCTCTCTTTTGTTCTTTTGTTTTACTGTTATGTCTCATCACTGTTTTGTTCATTTTGCTGGTTGATGTTTCTGCGAACTCTTTATAATATGTTCGATGCTGCACAAAACTCCATGGGAAATTTGGATCACGCTCCAGTTTATGCTGTTGCTAAATTTCTTGTTCTGGTAGCTCTTGATATAAGAAAAAAAACTGCTGCTAGTTTAAAGTACTTTTGAGGATATTACTCCTATTTTAATCATTCATGGGATAGTCTAGACTCTAGATAAATTTCTTCTGATGCTTACATATATTTTCCCTTGTGTTGTGTGCTGTATGACTCTAACTCAAACGCAAGGATAAGTATCTGTTTTAGTTAAACCACTTGGCTATTGAATTATAATATCTGCCTCAATTCAAGAGAAGTTGCGTCTTTGCGCAGGCCAGCTATGATTAAAGTTTGGTGTGTGGTCTTCTTATGTGAAACAGGGAACAAGTTGTGGGGTGGCCACCAATCAGATCTTTCAGGAAGAACTCGATGGCTTCTAATTCTCAAAAGAACGATGATGATGCTGAAGCCAAGTCTGGTTGTCTTTATGTAAAAGTAAGCATGGATGGTGCCCCCTACTTGAGGAAAGTAGATCTCAAAAACTTAGCCGGATACCGGCAACTTTCTTCAGCACTCGAAAAGATGTTCAGATGTTTTACAATCAGTGAGTTTCTTCTGTCTACTTGCAACTCATTCTTTACCTCTCTAACTGTAGTTGCCTTCTACCTAATGGAAAACATATAATTTATGCGTTTGAACTTTGATACTAGAGATTTTTCAGTTACAGTCCAATTTTAGTGTGTTGCTCTGAGATTTTACCTGTTTTGACGATTCTGATGTAATCCATGAACGTTCAGGTCAATGTGGATCTCACGGGATTTCAAACCATGATAATTTGAGTGAAAGTAGGTTGAAGGATCTGCTTCATGGTTCAGAATATGTGCTTACCTATGAAGATAAGGATGCTGATTGGATGCTAGTTGGCGATGTACCCTGGGAGTAAGTGGCTATCCATACTCATTTATAGGGTCTGAATTTTGGTATCCCGTTAGATTGTCGGAAGAATGTTGATTTTCAATCTGTTCCATATTGTTTCACTTCATAGATTATCAGCTGTGTGTTCACTTGTTTCAAGACAATGACTCTTTTGCTTGTTACACAAAGAACATGTTGATAAGTGAGTTTATCTTTCTGATGTGTTGCCCATTTGCTCTCGTTTCAGGATGTTCATTGCTTCTTGCAAGAGATTAAGGATCATGAAGAGTTCTGAAGCAATTGGCCTAGGTAACCTTCGCTTCTACTTTTATCCTCTCAAAATTTACACACACACTGCTTCTCTCATACTGGGTTTACTTACATATATCTAATTTGTTGCAGCACCAAGGGCAATGGAAAAGTGCAAAAGCCGAAACTAGCTACAGGGCAATGCTAACTGCAGCTGATACATATTTGAGCACATATACACAAGACAGGTGGCTTTCTTCCTTAGTTTATGTATAATTATAGTCCTAGTAATTAGTGAGAGATTTGAGTGTACTTTAGACTTGTAATTAGTGGACAAGACAACATGTTGCAGAAGCTTTTAAGGTTTCTAACGTTTGCTGAATCTTTCCTTCTCTGTCTGACTTGTTAAGGCTAAAGGGTTTATCATATTTGTATGTAAATTCATATTTGATTCCCTAACTTGCCGTCTCTCTCTGTACTGTGTAAAAGCTGATGTGTGTATGCAAGTGAGGAATATGTTATCTATAGAATGAAGAGAGCAGATTGAAGGAAGTTGACGAGGATTCACACAAATAATTGTGTGGATGGATGGATGGATGGATGGATGATGTGATTGGAAGAGAAGAAGATAGGGTTTGTGAGATGTGAATGGAATGTGTCTGGTAATGGAGTGTGTGTTATCCTTGGAGCTTCTTTTTTTCTGGTAACAGTTGACAAATACAAGGTGGGGATGGTGGTTAGGGGGACAGGTCTTGTCGTGCCAAATGTGTCTTCTTCTTGTTCTTCCTCCTTCTCATCTGAGCATAGCTAGGTTAAGATCAATCACATGGCTCTTACTTGAGTTGATTGATCATCAAATGGCCCTGTGAGCTTCATACCCCTAATTGTCTTTTCAAGAAATTATCAACTTTGCGTGTACACTTGACCTTCATTCATATATATGGCTTGTTTCTGTTTCTGATTATATATATAAATAAAAGGAAGGATTTTCTGAGTAATGAGGGGGTGTTGTGGATAATCGGCGGGAGTGGCGGTGGATGATGAACGGAGCTAACTTGGAGGACACACAAGGGGAGTCGCAGAGTTTGCAATTTAAAATGGCTTTAGTTTGGATATTCTTTTTATGCATCTTTTCGGTTGGAAATGGAAAGAATGAAATTTGAAAGGGATTTTTTTTAAGAATAAAATTGATTATATTCTATTTTCCATTTATTTTTTTAAAAAAAATTGCGTTTATCAATATGGTAGTTACTTTGCCTCTCTAATTCATGAACATGGAGAAAACCCTTTCAAGGGATCTCAGTCAGGTTGGGTTGCATTAGTCGAATTACTGGTAATATATGATTCAAAATAACTGTGATTCCATTTTTTTTTTTAAAAAAAAACACAAGTTGTAAATAAGTTCTGTGAATTTTGCTGGTGAAATAAGAAGTTATGTGAATTTACAAAAACATAGTCAAGTTTCTTGATGCCAAGACTGTAATTTGCTTATTGCCGTAATATCAGACATGGAAGGTCAAGGCTAAGCAAAAGGCCTTGTTCAGAACTTGAGGATTAATAGACACACAAATTCTTGGGATAATAATGGACTGGCCAAAATAAACTGAATAACAAAACAATAAACTGCAAGATAACCAAAAAAAAGTAACCTAATAAAAAGCCAAGAATAATTTAAGAAAAGAAATTCATTATAAAAGAATTGGAAAGAAATATAATTTCTCACAAGTGGATATGCAGATACCTATGGACCTGTTGTCAACTTTTACATTGTACTTTATCATCACATCATATAGTGGATTATTTTGTGAGCTTTTAATGATTATTTTCATTCAGGATGGCATGGTAATCTTTCTTTAATATGATCCAAAATTGTGATCGAAATATCATCTATAATTTGAGGTCAAAATTCACACTTATCATCTCTCGCATGGAAAAGAACAATATATATAAAAAACAATGGGATTGTGTTTTGTACAAGGGTTAGTATCACGACATGTTAAATCAGGATTTGAATCTCTATTAGAACAGATGATTACATTTAATGCATGATAATGTCTCAGACATAATTGCTCTTCTTAGAAGGGTATCTATGCTTTAACCAAAATAAAAAATGGGTTTGAAGCATTTAAAGCACTTCTTTGGGATGCTTCAACTTCTTAAATATTTCATTTCCTATCTCTTTTCAGTTTTCAACCTTGGGCATTTTGAAATCTTAACTTCTTTGGTGACGAAATGATGTAATTTTAATTTAATTTTTTTATGATTTTGTATTACCTATTAATCTTTTTTTTTTGTTGCCCACCCGGTTCACCGGAGCTTTGCTCCGATTACGTTCGGATCCGACCCGAGTCGCGCACCTAGCAATGGTGGGTGAGTCTTCCAACGGTGGCTGCTGCATACACAAGGCTCAAACCCGAGACCTTGCTTAAGCTGGAACAAGCCGCTTACCACTTGATCCAACCAGCCGTTGATTATTACCTATTAATCTTAGTGGAGAGACTAATGTACCTTGTAAAGCCCATATACAGGTTGATTCAACATGACAAGCCCACAAGTACCAAATATTCACAAAACAAAACAGCTTCTATTTTTTTTGTATAAACCATCCGGTAGCCTGGGGTATCCTACCAAATGAAGGACTAGTCTTTTACAGTAGAGAGTGATCGGTGTTTGAATACGTATGCATTTAATATTCAATAGTGTCTCAAATGATTTTATTTGAATTCAGTAGGAGGATACTCGTTTGTAGAAAATAAATTGAAAGGCCACGTCATGCATGCATGGAAGCTAACCGGTGTTAATATTGATTGAAGGGCATGTGGATGCATGTGTGTGTAAATAGGAACAGGCTATCTACACACACACACACATATATTAATGAATGTTGTTGTTAGGGGGCATTATATATATAAGAAATGAACAAACACAACAGGACGATGAATAAAATATAATGAGTAAATTAGCATGTGTGGAACTGGAGACATCATCATGAATTGCCTTGAACCTTCAATATTGAATCAAAAGTGATTATATATAAATAGGAGAAGCCAAATTGTGTTATTTAAACGCCACTTTATGGATGTGGCAGGCAAATTCGCCTCCCCCTGCCTAAAAAACATGGCCAGTTCAACGCCACAAACTTCACCACACGTGAAAACCCTATATACGTCACCCTTCACGTCACCTCCAACCCTCCCATTCGTCTTCTTCCTCCCTTTGGTTTGTTTGGAAACATTTTTCTTAATAGTTTTTATCGATTCTGAGATAAAATTCAGATTTTGGAGAATAGATTTTGAAAAATAGTTTTTACAGATTTTGAGGTAAAACCTATATTTTGAAAAGTGATTTATGTTTTGAAAGTTATTAGCTTTTACGGATTCCGAGGAAAAAAGTAGGTAGGAAAGAGGAAAGAGAAGAAAGAAAATGTACGAAAGAGGAAAGATAAAGAAGGAAAAAAGTATGAAAGAGGAAAGAGAAAAAATGAAAAAAGTAAAAAAAATAAAACATAGGTTTCAAACCGAGGTTTTGTAACTAAAAAATAACTTTTCAGAAAATTTTTATACTTGGACAAAACCTAGATTCTGGATCAAACATAAGTTTCACAACTAACTTCCAAACAAACCCTTAATTTAATCAACATGAAGGGTGACGTATATAGGGTTTTTGAATCATGAAAACTAATTAAGTTGAAATTGATGAGTCTTAAGGTATAGCAGAGGCTTTATGTAATTCAATGGCATCAAGCTTCTTAATTCCTCTCTCTAATTAAATGTTGAGATTATATGTAAATTAAGTCATTTGAAAAAAAAATGAAGAACTGAATCTGAGGTAGCAATGTCTTGGAATGGAATAAGTTCAATTGGGACTCATTGGTTGTAAATTATTTTTTTAGAAATATATTATTTAACTTCTTCTCGAGTATCGCACACTAACTTTGAAGTCAAGCTATTTATTTCAATCCTTGCAACTTCCAATGCCGGACCAATGTGCAGAAACACAGTCTGTGGTGTATTGCAAAACTTTAAATTTTATTAACTCTATTTTTAAATTTAATAATTATTTAATTTTATTTTTATTTTATACACATTATATTTCAGAAGAATAAAGTCAAAACAATAATATATATTTATCTAAAAAAATTTAATGATGTGATTTATAAATAGGATAAAAATTTATTTCCTCTTTACCCTATAAATAGGCTCATAGAAGAACTTGGTTAAAATAATTAGGTGGTTTGGATTAACTTTTAGAGAATAACCTTTGAAAAAAAAGTAATAAAAGTGGTTTTGGAAAATAAATTTTCAGTAGAATAAATGTGACTTTACACAATTTGATATAAGTATGTGAGAATGTTTTTCGTGATTTACGTGAAAGTGCTTTTATAAGTGATTATAGAAGGTTGACAAGCACCCTCTAGATTTTGTGTAAAAGTGATTTTGATAAAACCGGAGGGTTTGGATGATTGCTATAAGAATAACTTTTTTAGGTGCAAATTACCAAAAAGGATATAAGCTAATGTTATAATCATATAAAAATAAAATATAAATTACATTTTTATTTAAAGTTATAAATAAATAAATAATATATCGGTGTGTAAGATCAATATGTATTGTTTATATAATTAATAATTAAATCATATATTCAAAATATATGTGATGCTTTTTAACATAAACAAAATGTATGGTTGGTAAAAATGGAATCTTAAAAAATAAATGGAAGTGGTGTTTCTGTACATGACTTATAATTTTAACTAATAAAGTCTTCATAGGCACGGTTGTTTTTTTTTTAAAAAAATTGTTTTCGCATCATTTTTCATCATTCACTAATAAAGGAGTCTGCAAAAATGGGGAAAAAGATGGGTGAAGATAAAGAAGTAAGTAGGGTATTTTTTGGTAGAAACACATTGATAAATCACATCATTAAATTGTAACTACAACACCAAGCATGCAGCCATTAAATAAAATTGTGAAGGATAAAAGGAAAATATTATTTGCTAATTAATACTATTATTTAAGAAAAAATACAAGATTAATTGATCCCCATCATTTTATTTTTGGACTTTTATGAAACAGGTTTATTCTTCTTCTCATTGGACTTCTTTCTTATACTAGCAGTTTTTGGGAGACGGGCTTTAATTTATTAGACCAATTAGACTTTTCAATCCATGATTGTGTCTATAATTATATATTTACATGATCGCCTAGTAAAAATGCAGTTAAACAAATCTTATTTATTGAATTGTCCCTCTCCCTCTCTCGCTTCCTCTCTCTCTCTCTCTCTCTCTCTCACACACACACACACACACACACACACAGAGATTAAGGTGCCATTTGAACTGTGAAAAGGCAGATGTGAGGATCAAATCTAAGTACATAAGAATTCCTTAATAATGTTATATCGTCAGCGGTGCTATATAAATATCTTGACAGAATATGATAGGAGGCAAAAATCTTGGGCTCAACGCTATTATAAATTAAATGTAAGTGAAGTACATTTAATAGAACATGCATATATATAGATTGTGCAAGTTGCCTACAAATTGATAAATTTTAATTAAAGACTTAAACATATATTTCATGCAAACGATTTTTTTTGTGAGGTACGATTGGATGCAGTTTTATTTGAAATACTGTTCGATATTAAATGTAAGTATAGCTTCTAACTAATTTTTAAATTGTGAAGTCATGTCACAACTGATCAAAGTGATTAATGAATCGAGGCGCAATATAAATTTTTTTGGCCGAGCTGGTACTTATGTATAATATAGTGCAAATTAAGGCAGGCACGCGAATCAATTAATAGAGTGCAGGTAACAAATGAAAAATAAAGATTGGATATAAAGTCATGATGATTGAACTCATCGAAAAAATTAAATAAATTAGCTTAGCACAAATCAAATCACATCCAAGGAAAAGATCATAATCAAGTGGGGATGTTGGTTTTTATAAACAAATTTAAAGGGTTGAGGGGGACAAGAAGAACCAATATCATTTGTTGAAATTGCCACATTAACAAGTAATATGTCTGGGAATGGGACCAGTACTACTCTTAATTAATAATTAAGTGTTGCTTTATAATTAATATGAATAAAAGAGGAGGGGTTACAACTTATGACAACACATACACATGTGGGTCAGGGACCATTTCCTTGTAACTTTCAATAGGATCCCAGTCCAGATGGGTTAAAGCGGTGTCCTAATTATTATTATAGAGGCTTCTTGTAGTTTTTTAGTGCCATAAAATCTCTAAGCCAAGCAAAACGAGGGTTCATGGCTGATTAAGCATCTTATTTCAACTTGTTTCTGAAGATCTAGATATCAGGTATCTCGCCATTTGTTTTAAACTGTACACAGATCAAGCGGACATCTTAAAGCTTCCAAAACAATGATATCAAACTCAGCACTATATGATACTGTGCGCTATATATATACATATATAAATGGGTTAGAGACAGCATATATGTCCACACATGCGAGTGTATATTAACTACCGTTGTATATGTTTTCCTTCTTTCTTGATTTATCAATACGTTTAGAAATAAAAAATCTAATTCTTGACAAATCCTGCTATTTAGTTAATGAAGGATGAGTTTGAACTTTGAATCATATGGAACGGTGGATAATATGTATGAACTGATATCACTGTTTTTATAATAAAATAGCCATTGATGACTTAAGGTTATAAGCGAAATTGAGGCTAGGACGACTTTCCACTTATAGGGGAGATTTAAATTTCATGTCATTAGGCATTTAGGCTATAGGGTTATTTGATAAATGGAATTGATCCTTGATTAGTTGATATATTCTTATATATTTAGTCTTAACTCGTAACCGTGAGGGTATGTGATGTATGTAAGTGGCCGTGTGAAATTGATGGGAGATTTTTTAATAAAAGGATACGATGAATAATAAATATCCAGGATTTGATTACATTATTATATATATATATATATAGAGAGAGAGAGAGAGAGAGGGGAGAGAGAGCGGTTTGCAAGGCAGGGTTTGTTTGGCAAAGAGATTGTAAAAGCCAAATGCAAGTTCAACAATATTTTTTCGCAAAATGAGATAATCTCCTTCACATATTTACCCCGTCTTACATAAAAATACTTCATACCGCTATCCCAAACCGGCATATTAATGTTGTGTGTGTAATATGTACTGAGATCGTGGGGAGTAATGCGTCCTCTATGAGGGCATGTGCCGCAAATCTACAGTAGATAATATAGATCGGATATCGTTACATAAATATGTATGTATTCTTTACATATCTCATCCCACTTCTCTCTGTCTTCTATTTTACACCTCATCAACCTCAACACAATCCCTCCTTTGCATACTTTGTAATCAATATCATTCATTATTATCAATTATTTTGTTGATACACAGAAGATTAGGTGAGTTGACTCATAGGCATTCTTGTCAAACTTGCAAGTTGATGACACTGTGTCAACTAGGTCTTAAATTCATACGTTAACTGTAAATTTGGTTGAACTCGCAAGTCCACAAACTGAGTTTACGATTTTTACAATTCCAACCGAAGAAAACTTTCATGTTTGTGTTAGCATTTTAGGTGTGATCATGTCGAGTGGTTTCATTTATAAACCTTATATAAATTTCTTTGTTGAGTTTGATGAATGATGAATATTGATAGATTTAATTTCAATAAAATATATCTAAACTGAATAGTTATCGTGTTTTTAATATTTTAATTATTTAATCATACATTTTTAATAGTTATTTTTAATAGTTATCATACTATTTGAGTTCAAGATCCGAGTTTATATCATTGTCATGAGTTTACTTAAACTCATGAGTTAAAAACCTAAGTCTTTAGCTCATAACATTTACAAAAAATACTTACAGCTTGTATATAAAAAAAATTTCACAATCGTCAGTGATGTGATCTCATGGTATTGTGAATTATAAACTAAACCCTTACCAAATGATTGATCTATGGCTTCATTATTAACAATTCATACATGTCAGTTTGCAGACATTTTTTGCCTTCATACGAACGTGTCATTCAGTTCCTTGTTATGTGTGGTTGGAAAGTTTGTTGAGAGAAAAGAATTTACGGATTTTTAGATGGTTTTACGGATTTCAAGATGGTTTTATAGATTTTGAGATGATTTTTATAGAATTTAAGATAGTCTTGTCTCGACTTGCTTGCACCGTTGGGAGAACGAAGTTCCCAAACAAGCACATTATTCTAGAATTTGAGATTATAGTGTTGGGCACAAAATTGAGATTTAAATTTATTAATTAGAGATATACCTGCTACAGTATATAATAAAAGTAATATAAGATATAAAAAATAGGAAGATAGTCAAATAACAAAGGTTTGGTTGGCAGATATAAACAGGATAACTAGCTTTATCTAGAGTTTGAAGATGCACTGACTATGAATAAGCTTTGCAACAGCAACATTAATTAATTAATAATCTCTCAATTACATTACATAAGCATGCATCCACATTAATTATGGAGTGAATTATCAATTCATGTAACATAAATTGAACAATATATTATTGGCACAAAATACTTTTTTTTTTATATAATGATCCCTGTTTGGTTTGGTGCGTAGATTCTTCTTTAAAAAAATATAAAACGGGAATGGGGTGTGCGTGTGTGTTACCACAACCAAAAGAAAATATGAGCTACCAAAAAAATAGGAAAGTATGAAAAGATTTATTGCGAAACAAATCACCATATGAAAGGTTGGGAATGTGATATATCACACATATCATTATTCATTGCTTAATGAATAGTAACATTTAATCACATTTGGGAGTGAATGAAACTTAATATTTGAAAAGGCAAAATATTAATGGGCACGCTTGGGAACACGGTAGAGAAATGCTTTTATGTAAGTCGATGTAAAATATGAAGTAAATTATTTCATTTTAAGAAAAAACACTGTTGAATGAGTTTTGGACTCCCCAGAAGTGTTGCCATATATGACCATTATTGAAAGTAAAAAATTCCCCATAAGCGATCAAGACGTGTACAAAATGTCATGACCCTAAATCAATTAACCTAAGAGCTCATTTGGAAATCTGTTTAAGAATAGTTTTTATGGAGTTTGAGATAAAACCTAAATTTTAAAAAATAGATTTTAGGAAAATATTTTTTAAGAATTCTCAGATTAGATATGACAAGTCTTTCTTTTGGAAATGTGTGTGTTGCAACAAATAACTGTAATTATTTAAATTATAAAAACAACAACTCGAACTCCATTAATTTTAAGTTGAAAATGTTTGAGGTGATAATTAAACATACTTCTTGGCACTTCACAAAACTTGTATATTTACTATTTAGAATCAAAATAATCGCCTCATACAACTTGAAAATGTTTGAGGTGCTAAATAAACCCCTCTTTAATTTAAACACACTTGGCACTTCGATCGGGGAAATGTATTTTTTTTTATTTCAAGAAAGATCTGTTTATATTTTCCATATAGATCATTAAGAATTAGAATTAATTGACATTGTTCTTCGTATTAATTTAATTTAACTGGACAAGATATTTTAAATACTAAAAGAAAATTATTTTTAATTAGTTTGACTGCATGAAGCATTTTGATTGTGTGTTAAAATGATTAAGAAAATGAAGGATATTTTAAGCGTGAGTTTATACTCCAAAAAAAAAAAAGCATATCCTCTCTCTAAAAGAGAGAGAATTGCTGAGAGCTGTGTGACTATGCGATTGTGAACAAAGGTAATAATTTTTTTTTACATATTTAGTAAGAATGAGAATAATGATATCTCTTATAGAACCAAATTAAGGGCTTATTTGGAAGCTATTTCCAGAATCTAGGTATTGTCTAAATACAAAAAGTTTTCGGAAAAACTATTTTGATTACAGAATCTCGTTTTAAAACCTAAGTTTTCTCTTTCATACTGTTTTCTCTTTTTCCTACTTTTTCCTTTTTCATCTTTTCTACTTTTTCTTCTTTCTCTTTCATCTTTCCTACTTTTTTTATT
>JANTPZ010012020.1:0-10088 GCA_025593235.1 Vachellia pachyceras | reverse complement strand
GGAGTTTGGATTTTTCAAACTTTGTTCATGTCTGCTTGTGATTCTTGCTTCCAAACCACTTTCCATGCATCCTTTAACTCAAACACAACTCTTCCCCATCATTACAAAAGTGGATGGCACCCCCCTAACTTTAGGGTTTCAAAAAAATTTCAACCCACAACGAAACCACATCAATACATACATCAAAATGCTCTTTACTACTTAAGGAAGAGCTTGCAACCATTTACTATTTCTAAAACCTTCTCTTACTTTTCTTCTTCAAAAAGAGGGCTTTACTCAAGAAAATAATCCAAGAGGAAGGTAGTAGAAGTTGCAAGGAGTAGGAAAATGTAAAGAGGTGGTTGCTTGAGTGGTTACCTTGATGTTGTGTGAGCTCTCTTCTTCCTCCTTGAAGACTTGAAAAAGGCGTGAGAATTTTCAGACTTGGGGGAGAGAAAGTGACGGCAATTGAGGGAGAAAAATGGAGGATTTTGCTAATTAAAAAGGCTTCTTGAAATTTGAGTGGTTGGGATTAAAACTTGGAGACCAAGTTTTTGGTTTCTATGGTTGTAATTGTGCCACTTGTCAAGCTCTTATTGCTTGGTAAAAAGTAATCTCTAGCTTCTCCTACAAAACTTGGTTGGGCTAACTAGCTCCATTACTAACCAGTTACTTGATCTGGTTACACGTACTTCGGTAAAGTAACTTTATCTTGATAACTTTCTTTTTACTTTTTAGAGATTTTCTCTCTCATGTGGCACCATTCCCTAGGCTTCCTTGCTTATGTGGTGTCACTTCCCATTCCCAAAGTACCCTTGGGTTTCCTCATAATTCGTTAGGGTTCCTCGATTCCGACGAAACACCGTAAAACGTGCTTCTGGCGGCCAATTTGACTTAGGGCATGGAAAATTTCTAGAATTTTCCCTAATACTCCAGCCCTTTTCCATTCCTCAAAATTCTTCCCGGATTTTCCGTAATTAATTTTCTAAGAAAATCCTTTTTCCGGGGTTTTCAGGTACTTTGTCCTGCAAACTAAGGAACTAACTTTACTGGATATTGGGTAATAATTTTATTAAATACTTAGGATCCATATAAAATTTTCTCAATTTGGGTCTCTGACGTTTGAGGACTCCTGCTACCTCAAATAATTATCTATTGGTCGTCCAGACCTCCAAAATTCCTTAATTACGAAAATGCCACTGCATTTTCCTTCTCTTTCTTACTTTCCCCGTAATTACCAAAATGCCATAATTTTTTCTTACTCTTTCTTATTTACATCCTTACCCTTGGTCAACTTTAACTTTTTGGTCAACTTTAACTTTTTTTCAACTTTAACTTTTAGTTGAATTTTGACCAAATTACCAAAATGTCCTCATTATTTGATGACATTTTGTTCCCTGGGCCTTTTTAATCAAAATGACAATTTTACCCTTGTTATTTATGCCAAATGATCATTTTGCCATTTGGTCATTTTTACTTAAAATTCTTAAGACTGGGTGGGGACTTAGTCAATTATGATTTTTCTTGTCTAAGCTCAAACAAGGAGGAGAATACTTAAAATGGGATATATAATTCCCTAAATATTACAAGAAGCATGAAGGAGAAGTTGAGGCATAATAATGATATTATGTTGAATGTGGATTTATTGTATTTTAAACATTTACATTCTTAGTATGGTCAATGGCAAGTGTTATTGCTAGAAATATTTTATAAATATGTTGTATGGAAGCAAGCATATCAAGTTAAGAATTGGGGAAAATTAAAGGTAGAAAAGGGGTCCAAAACCCTTAATAAGAGATAAAATTGAGGTAACAGAGAAAAATAATAAATGAGGTCCGAATGATATGAAATTTTAGTTAAATACGAAACATTCCAAGCTTCAAAATGAACCAAAGATTACTAAATTTGAATCTGAAGATAAAAAGTTGATTTTCCAATGTTGAAGGGAAAATTTGGAAAATTGAAAAATGACCAAATGAACAGTGTTTATTCACGTAATAAATTGTATTAATTGGTCAAGATATTGGATAAGTGGGTATTTTTCCCCTGTAGAGGACTTCATAAGATTTATTCAGAGACTTGAACTACTTGATTTTGATTTTTCTAGAATTAGTTATGATTTTTCAAAGTTGGCCAAAAATCTAGAATTTACCAAGTGAACAGTACTTTTGCAAAGTTTAGTTAATTTTAAGCATTGGATGGCCATAAAGTGGTTTATAATCAATCTCTAATATAAAGTAATGCATACTAAGGAAGGTGTTACACCTTAGATTCCTGAGAAATCAAAATAGGAAGAGGTTACTGTTCACTGAACAGTAACCGCGAACTGAACTTCTAGGAACCAAGAAAAATTTTCTCAAGAAACACTCCATATGATTTGAGGAAGCTATGAACTTGCGTGTAACTTGATTTAATCGGGGAAAAATACCATTTTTCTAATCCCAACTCAACCCTTGAAACCTCAAAATAGTATAAATAGAAAAATTTGAAGGTAGAGTAGAGTTCAGGAGACTCATCTGAACCTGAATCCTTGCTTGTATGAGCGAAAAAGGATCTCCTCCAGTGAAGAACAGCTCCATCGATGCACTCAGTTTTTCCTCTTTCTCGTCACGCTACTCACGCTAGGAGAATGAAAATGATGCTGATGCAAAGTAAATAAAGGGGATTAAATGGTCTGCCACATGTGTGGCATGTATGGGGAAGGTAATTAACCATTTTGCCCTCCCAAAATTTTCAATTATGCACTTTGGTCCTTTTCTTTTTTATTTCTTCTGTTTTTCTAATTTCCCCCATTTTTTATTCCCTTTTTTATTGTGGAATGTTACAAGAATGTTATGTAGGGGATGAGGTCCTGAACTTATGTTTATGGTACTTTGATGACATCGAAACATCTTTCAACCGTCGTCCTCATATTGATGATTACCCTGATGTTGGTCCCTCAACATTGAGAGACAGTTTATTCCTTCTAGTTAGGAGACCAATTGGAGGACATCAATACTTCGACCTCACTCCTAATGAGATGCTACAGGTACACCGACATGTCCTTATCAACTGCAGTCAAGTTGATCCTTTCATTCAATGAGTATCAGTACAACCTATTATTTTATTAATTTAACGTATGTTTACCAACTCATATCATATATGTTTAATCATGACAGAGATTTCAAAAGTTATATCAAGCGTCAACTACGTATCAGGGGATAGACGTCAGTTGAGGTTGAAAGAAGGGTGAATAAAGAATTTCCAAGTTGGTTTGAATGTCGAATATGCAATGACAATAACCACCACCCTGTTGATTTAACAAGTCTTGCCATTGGTCTACCCCAGTATGCGAGAAGGTTTACCGCATACAATGTCAACAGGTTCAAGTTCTTCATAGTTTTATTCCATTAAGGTTCTCTCACCAATTTCAGGGTTTTTGTGACCTTTGGTACAAGAAGTTATGCGAGCGCCAGTGACGGTGACATGCATTTCAAAGGTGTCCCCTACTATGAAAAATTAGTTGACATCATCGAATTGAATTATCAAGGTCAATTCACCAAACCCTATTCATGTGTTCCTGGGTAAATATGACACCTCTTTGTGGAATACTACCGATGAGCTAGGCATCACATCTGTGAATTTCTCAAGGCTCATTCACACAGGTGACTCTTTAAATGATGAGCTGTATATTCTAACATTAGAGGCACAACAAGTTTATTATGTTGAAGATTAGAAGCATAGAGATTGGAGTATTATTGTTCATCTTAAGCCCAGAGATATTTATGACATGGGTGATAGTAATGAACAGTTGACACATGAGTCAAAGCCATTCCATCATATTGATTTTTCAAAAATTCTTTCCTTAAGGAGATGAAGATTTACCCCTTGTCAGAGTTGATGAAGATGAATAAATAAATTTTGTACAAAATATATTTATTTTTCATATATCACATATTTGGAATGATTCAAAAACTGCTGCAAATACATCAAACCGTTGCAAACACCGTTACCTAAACCGCTACAAAAGAAATCACTGCTAAGTAAACCACTGTATAATAATGTGACCTAAACCGTTGTAAAATACCGTGACCTAAACCGCTGCTAATTTAAGCCGAACACCTTATAAATACCCCTTCCCCTTTCATTACGTACATTCGTTGCCATACCCCTTCCCCTTTTCATTCACTCCCTGCCATTTGTCTCTTAGTGTTTGCTTTTTGTGGTTTTTTTTGAATCAGTTTACTTTTGTTATTTTATTTATATGTTTTTTAGGTTATTTTATTGTTTGTTTATAAGTTTTTGTTTTCAAGTATATATTTTTTTGTCTCACTTTATTTTTCTTTTTTGTATTTCATGTCATCACATTATTTTGTGCTATTTTATTTAAATTGTAGTTATTTTTTTGTATATTTTATTTTTTGAAAAAAATCATATTAAACAATTTTTTTAATATTTTAAGCATATTTAGTAGCGGTTCTGAACCGCTACAAAATTTGAGCTTTTTTAAGATTTTCACTGTAATTTGTAGCCATTTTATAACCGTTACAAAGTTTTGGAGGAAAAATTATAACTCCTCAAAATAAATGGGGTGAATTTGCATTTTAACATAGTAGCGGTTTGGACAACCGCTACAGATTTCTAGAGGGAAATTTCCACTCCTCAAAATTAATGGTGGGAATTTCCAATTTTTATTTCAGTAGTAGTTTCTTAACCGCTGCAAACGTCAAGCTCAACAGCTACATTTCACTAAGTTAGTAGTGGTTTTGTGTCCGCTACAAATGTTTGCAAGTTGTCCCCTCATTTGTATTCATGTTGCCGTGGTTTATCACAAACACTGCAAATTTAGTAGCGGTTTCTACTATGTGCACCGCGGTTTTATAAAACCGCTACTAAACCGCTTGCCATGCTGTGTATTGTAGCAGTTGTGTAAACCACTAGCACTTGTATTTGTAGAGGTTAAAACCGCTACAAATACATAAAATAACCACTACTAATACGACCGTTTTTTTGTAGTGGCGGTGCTTTGGTTAAGGTATTTTCCTTTTCAGAAAAAGAAAAGGGAATGGCAATTTTGTAAATTCATCAACATTTCATTATTCCAAATTGATACCCTCTCCCCTATATGTCCCTTAACAAATTCACATGAATTTTTGAGAATTTTGAAATTCATGTTATTTTTTTTTCATTTACCCTACTACTTATCAATAAGATTAAAGTGAGTGATATATGAAAATGTGGTGATACCCATGTTCAAAAAATTGGACCATAAATGAATGATCGAGACAATGGTTTAAAGGTTAGTGGATCAGATCGGGGTCAACTCAGGATCAAACCAATAATATTAAAATAATCCAATTTAATTTAATAGAATTTAACTATACAAATATGTTGTATCC
The DNA here is from genome assembly GCA_025593235.1 of Vachellia pachyceras. Lineage (NCBI taxonomy): Eukaryota > Viridiplantae > Streptophyta > Magnoliopsida > Fabales > Fabaceae > Vachellia > Vachellia pachyceras. Next base: position 4,731 of record JANTPZ010012020.1, on the reverse strand, counting down.
TGGAAAAATAGGAAGAGAAGGATTAAAAAAACAGAAGGATCAAATTGCAAAAATGATAAATGTGGGAGAGCAAAATGGTCCTTTACCCTCTCACACATGCCACACATGTGGCAGCCACTTAAACTCCTTCAACTCATCAGCTTTATTATCATCTTCAAGCTCCAAGAACAGGTACGGACGTGAGCGAGAAGGAGAGTGTATCACATCTGGCGGTGCCTTTTCTCACCAGAGGAATGTGTTTTTCATCGGGTCAAGTAGGGATTCGGGTTCAGGTGAGTCTCTTGAACACTCCTTTACCCTCATGTTTTTTCTATCTCTTACATTTTGAGGCTACAAGGGTTGAGTTAGGATTGGAAAAGGGGATATTTTATTGATTAAATCAAGTTATAAGTAAGATTATAGCTTCTTTAAATCGTATAGAGTGTTTCTTGAGAAAATGTTTCTTAGTTTCTGAAAGTCAAGCTCACGGGTTACTATTCATGAGAATAGAACCAATCTCTTCTTCAAAATTTCAGTCCAAATGAGTTAGGATTTTGTGGTGCTAAAGTGGTATTCTATTTTCTAAAGGTTGTCAATGAGTTTGCATGCTGAAAGTGCTGATAAATCACTGGGAATTGGAAATAGGGGTGTTGTTTTTATGTAATAAAGCTTTCGGTTTTGGTTGTGATAATGAGCCAATCAATTGTGATAGATATTTTAAGGTTGCATGTGAATTTTTACTGCTGAGTTTGGTTTGCTGAAAGCATAATTGTTTGGTTCTGAGTAAACCTCCCTATTCCATTAAAATCTAAGATTAAAAAGGATTATTGAAGTATTTATGGCATAGTAGGTTGTTGTTCCCTTTCATGTTTTAAGGTGAAGAGCTAGTTTAAGTTAAGGAAAAAAACTTCATGATATAAAAAGAGAAGCTTTTATTGATCAAAGTAATTTCTCAAGTTGCTAAAACATATATATGTGGTGTTCAAGTGCTTTGTGTGTATGTTCGTGTGTGCATCAATTTGCTGCAGTCATTTTGGTCTCTGGAATTAAGTTTTAGCCACCATGAAATTAGTGATAAAGTGCGAAATTTATGATGGTTTAGAAAGATTGTTCATTGAGGCCTACAATTGGTGCTGGAAATTGTTGTTGAATAGTTAACCTTTTAATTAGTCAAATGATCTTTGTTGGCTATGAAATTTGGCAAGCAAATAATACTCATATCAAGCTTTAAAATAAGTCCTAGAACACATTGTTTGGATGAGTAGAGTGTAAATCATGAATTTTTCAAGTCAGAAAAACTAGAATTCTGATGAGGCAGTAGTAATTTTGCGGGTTTGATGAAAAGAGCATTAATTAGAGCTTTGAATCACTGCATTTGGAATTTTGTAGATTAAGTTATAAATTTTTAAAAATTAAGCAGCAAGTTGAATTTTTATTGTGTAAGCTAATCTTGACCGCTCATCAAGTGCGATAAATGTCTAAACGAGATAAAGGCTTAATTAGATGTTGTCCACTAAGTTTTATTTTTGGAAGTTCCTTTAGATAATATTGTGAATTGAATGTGGTTATATGTTATTGCTAGGAGGAGAAGAAGATAAGTTGGAAGTTGAAGGATAAAAGAAGAACTATACGTTAAGAGTATAATATGTGAGTGAATAATTTCCCATTATAGTTTTTATAAATTACGTTTTATTATCTTCATATTTTATTATTTGTTGCCACATTTTGAGCATGGTTTCATTGATAAATGATTATCGGAATTATTTGATCTTCTCAATTATATTATGAAGATAAATGTTTGAGGAATTTATTTATTGTTATTCGTTCGTGTCCAATTTTGTTTGAATTGAATATTTAAATGTGGAAGTCGAAAGAAAGACTTTTGGAATTGGAATTCATGCATAAAGGTGACGAAAAGAAATAATACTTTCATGCTTTATGCATGCTTAAAAATGTTTTTGATATATACTCTATGCATGCTTGAAAATGGTTTTGATATCTCATTTGCAAACTTTCATGTTGGGATCCTTATTACAAGTTATTCCAAAATAGTTTTATTACTAAAGATGGTTTGCAAATTGGTCTCATGCATGTTTGAAAATGTTTTCGAGAGGACTGAACACAAAACGATGGTTACTAACAGCAATAATGTTAGTCATTCGTGCATGATGGTTAATTATGAGCTCGCCTGTTATTCGTGGGTGTCAATCTGCGCCTGTTATTAGTGTATATCAACCCATGCTTGTTATTCGTGGCCTCGAGCCATGCTTGTTGGTTACCTACCTCGTGAACAATGTGTTCACGCTTATTTTCGTAGCCTCGAGCTACGCCTGGTTATTTACCCTCATGGACTGTGTGTCCACGCCTGTCATTTCGTTCTGTTGAATTCTTACTAAAATTCCATTTGAGAATTATTATTTTTAAATCTATTCTGCTAAACAAATTATTTTACCACATATTTGAAATTATCAAATGCATGTTCTGTTGCGCATCTTAAAGCATGAATTGATTATATTCTTTAGAAATTGAAATTTACCATTATGTTATTTATCGAAGTTAAATCCATTAGACTGTTATATTCAGTTTCATTAAATGTATAAATGGGATGTTATTCACCGAAAATTTATTTTTGCTATATATAGCCCAGTTAACCCTATACCTTTGGTTGAGCAGTGAAAAACCTCCTTATTGTTATTAAAGAAGCTGGCTTATATTATAACTGCTGTTTGGCATATACAAAACTTACAGTTATGCTTTATTTTTGAAGGTTAGATGCTCCACGTAGTCTATAGGTGAGATTCATGTGCTTTTTATCATATTTTGATAATGCCATATATGTTATTATAAAATTTTAAATTCTTGTATTATTTAGTGATTTGTCAAATGACATGGGTATTATTTTTAAACGGAAGGCTTACGGGGTGTGAAATCTCTCGTAACCCATACCGATCACCTCTAAATTTTAGAGCATGACAAAATAATGTTTAAATAAATATGACACTTATTAAATTCTCTTATGAACAACCAACCTCTTCTCTCTTATCACTCTCAGCTTTTTTACATCATTTCCCCTCTTTCTTATTTAACTAAAGGTAAAGTATCATTTTTGCCTCGAAAGTATCTACGTTCGACCACTAAATATGTGAAAGTTTTTTTGGCACCATATTCGCCACAGAAATTTATAAAACGTAGCATTTGTGATCAGATCAACGGATACTTAACGTTCACCGCTAACATGACAGGCCACATTTGAATGACATATAGATGTCATTCGAATGTGCAAGTGCATATTTGTATGCCCATTCGAATATGAAGATGATGCCTTCATTCGAATGCGCAAGTGCAAATTTGTATCTTCATCTCTAAAGCACATTCACATAGTTGAAAATGAGGGCTTCATTCGAATGAACATTGGCCTCATTCAAATGAGCAAATGCAAATCTGTGCGATTTAGATGAAAAGACTGAATGAAATAAGACTTTCAGGACCACACTTAAAGCATGATGTTTAGAAAGTATGCTATTTGGACTGCACATAAATCTGTGCTGTCTACAAAGCATTGCTTTTAAACTGCATGGATTTTCATGCGGTTTAAAAGTAAAATAAATATTATATAAATTTTATATATTTATATCATTAGATAAATTAAAAATCTTATAATATATTTTGATGAGATGCCTACATATTTTTATCATTAAATAATATATTTTAGTAAATCTTATGATATATTTTTAATAAATTTTAATAAAGCATATTATATTTGAAAATAAAAAAATGCCTAAATATTTTTTATCATCATATAAATTTTATTAAATCTTATAATATATTAAAAATTAAATTTAATAAATTACAAAATTTTAAAAGATTTAATAATTATGAAATTTTAATAAATTAAGAAATAAAGTATGAATTAGATTTAACAATTTTTAATAATTTAAAATATGTACGAAAATTTTCTACTAGTGTCATCATCTCTAGAGCTACACTAAAGATGGGATCTTCATTCAAATGAACACAGGCCTTATTAGAACGAGCAAGTGCAAATTTGAAACTTCAGCTCCTGAGCCCATTCAAATACACTAATAAATATATACCTTCATTCGAATGAACATATGCTTCATTTGAATGCGTAAGTGCAAATTTGTATCTTCTTCTCCAGAGCTCATTCGCATAAGCTGAAGATGGGATCTTCATTCGAATGAATACAGGCGTCATTCTAATGAGAAAATGCAAATTTGTGCAATTTAGGTAAAAGGACTTAATGAAATAAGATTTTCTAGACCGCACTTAAAGCGTGCGGTCTAGAAAGTATGCTATTTAGACCGCATGTAAATTCGTGCAGTCTACAAACAATACTTTTAGACTGCATGGATTTTTGTGGTTCTAAAAGTAAAATATTTTAAAAATAAATATTATATAAATATTTTATATTTATATGATTAAATAAATTAATAAATCTTATTAGCGTGATGACTCCATCCTCATCTCCTCCACAATCGACAACACCGTTCACCTCTTCCTCCATGACTGCCTCCCCAACGACTGTGACTAAGCGTGACGCTGACATCACCCTCTGGCGTGCCCTGTCTCGCAAATCGCAAAACAGTGTCGTTGGTCAACCTTGAAAATTTGCCAAGAATTAAATTTATAATCTCCAAGGGTTGTATAGTTGCAACCCAGGGTCGTTCTCACCGGAAGCAAGTCGCGCGCCAAATAGTTCTTAGCTTATGCTTGTGTTTGCTATGCAAAATG
>JANTPZ010012018.1:0-15972 GCA_025593235.1 Vachellia pachyceras | reverse complement strand
GAATCATCTGGATCACAGCCGCTTTATTCATCATTTTGCTTGACATCAGTTTACCAACCAGAGCACCTCCATATTTTGATCGCTGCGCATTATTTTTCCAGACCAGGTTTGCCTGTAGTTTATTCTTGATCTCGTTCGCTGTCTTCTTCATTTCTTCCATTCACCCTGTCTTCCTCCAGTAAAAAGTATTCGCCCTCCGTACACCACCTCACGCAGTCGCACTGCTGCAATTTGCACCAGTGCAACCCTTTCTATATCCCTGCCGCAGTAGGCGGCAGTTCGCGCTCTCCGATTTCGTCACCCGATCGCACCAAATCTCACTTCTCGGACGAATACGGCTACAACGGCCTTAACTAACTCTCACGTGGAGAGAGAAAGCTCTCACGGGGAGAGAAAACTAATTTTTGTTATGGCATTTGAACCTCTCTTTTTATACTGCATTTTACCGAGTTTCAATTTTCATACGCAAACAGAGCTCCTTTGATATGATCATCAGGACAGGTTCACTGCAAGAGAAGCAATGGTAAGCATGAAGCTAATCTTACCCCACCACTAAAAAAAAGGGAAAAACAATCAATTTACTCGATAGTTTTAAACTTGAGGCTCCCCCCTAATTTCTTTTCATTTCAAGTTTAACTGTGCTAACAATTCGCTGCCATATACTTGTATGTCATGTAGGCGCACCCATGTTTCTCTCAGGTAAGGGCAAGTGTTTTAGAAAAAGCAACTCAGGCGATTCAACCAAGTTAGTTCTAAGTTATCCTGGATCAGCTAAATCAATCCCAATTCAGTGACACCCTGAGTTAAGGGCTGAGCCAGATCAGCCAGGTGACTAGTTCGCTGAGTTCCGAGTCAACTCGATTAGTCCGATTCGAGTTCAATAACCTTGGGTAAGGGCAGCGGAAGGTAGTAGAGTGAGATATGAATTTTGACATGTTGGACTCATAACCTGAGTTTAGACATGTTGGAAAGAAAGTTAAAAATGCTTTCTTGCGTAATAAGACATTTGTACAAATGTCATTCGAGTAATAAGACATTGTGTCCGTTTGGGAACGAGGTAGAGAAGTACTTTTACACAAATCGAGCTAAATATGTGGAGGGGATTATCTTGTTTTACGGAAAAATACTGTTGAACGTGTTTTTGGGGAGTAAATAAATTTTTCCAAACAAACACATTATCAATGATGGGAAGACCGGAGGTTGTTGTATCCACCCTTTCCCCGGTAAAGCTGTTTATCTTGTATTTGTCGACCTTTGCAAGAGGACCACAAAGTGGTAAAGTTGTTTCTTGTCTATAATTTCCATGGATGTTTCATTTTCTGATTTTATGCCAGATATAATATATTTATGATTAATACAATTTTTAATTCCATAAGTTTTCCCTCATTTTTATTTTCATCCATCGAGTATAAAGCCAATGTTTTTTGTCTTTTAAATTTTGTTTTATTTAAAATATTGATTCCTATAATCTAATAAAAATATAGATTATTTTATCCGCTAAGAAGTTAAAATCACTTATTTTGAAATTGAGAGACTAAAATTAAAATAAGTGAAAACTTAAGAAATTATAGATTTATTAATTCATATATTTACATATTTGCTTAAAGAGCAAAAAGTATCACATCCGCAAATTTTATCTTCGTTTTTTATTACAAAAAGTTTCTGGCGCCCTAAAGATTAAATGACTTGCATTGTTGACAATTTGGGAAAATAGCCAGTGTCTAAAGTAAACGCCGATCAACTTGTTTCGAAATATGATCATTCATAGCCAAATCTGAACTTATATGCATGGTTCCTATGTGGAGCATTATGATCCTATGTGGAGCATTATGAGCGTGAAGACGCACTAAATACAATTACCGACCCTCACTGGACTAATTTCAAAATATTAAATAATTATGAGTTGATTTCTTCAGTTTAATTATTTATAAAAATGAGTTGATTTCTTTAATACACCCTTTTTAATAAATGCAAATTATGCATTAAAGCTACCACTTATAGTGCCATCAATAAAGATACTTTCAAGAAAATTATAAACTTAAAAAAAAGTTGATTGCAATCCTATATTTAGGATTAAAGCAAACTCTTTATTTGACTCCTATATTTAAGTCCAGAGCTAATACCTACCTTAAAATCATTTATTTTATTTTCTTCCATTGTTTGCATGATTTGTGGAACATCTGTGCACATAGAGAAGGGGAATGAATGTGAGACTAAAATAACCGTTTCTGATTCACACATGGGATAAATCAGTACGTTTTTCCAAGGAACACCAGTATCATTAGCCAGTATTTCAAGGTTTCTTTCATTTTATCAAGGGGACGAAGATGTCGATCGTCCCCGCATAAGGCACCAATCAGAAGACAAATCGATTTAGTACAAACAGAACTTAAGAAATACCAGTGTTTAGACTGCAGAAAAGGCCACGGGGATATCAAGGTCCACCCCGGGGGTTCTCCACATACACTCCCCCGAATAGTTCACTTTTTAAGATGAGGAAAACAAACATATAGATCAGATTTAGGGTGCTTGGCTTCAGCATGCTCCTTGCACTTCACCTCCGATGTGGTGCACATAAATGTTTGCATACACACCTTGCACTAACAATCATCAACCACAATCGTCAAACTGTGATCAAACGTTCAAGATGCAAAAAGATTCTAAATTTCCAGCACGTAAAATGAGTGTATATCAACAACTCCATTCGTGTTGTTTCCCTCACATTTCCTTTTAAACCCTCATAAGAGTAAAAAGAAATACATTAAAATATCCACACCTTGTTTGGAGGGTTAAAATTACAAGTACCAATATATCTCCACCCCTCAAAACTCAAAAGGAAATAGCTGGGAAAATGGATTGTTTGAAAAAAGCCATAGACAGGATAAGGTAATCGGTATGCATAATAAGGCACACAAAATCCTCCCTCAACTCAGAATTTCAGGCAAAAAAAATCAACTACTCAACAAACACTTCACGCATTTTAGGCATGTATTCGCAGAATGAACATTGCAGGCCTATAAATATTGAATTGAAGCGTTAGGCTGTTTCAGTCACTTCAGACAAGCACGATGAGTAGAAGACGGGGTTTCACTTTTCCATACCAGCCATAACAATACCAATAATCCAAGTTCATTATTGTTCAGAGTACAAGAATCTATAAGTTCTGGGATTTATAAGTTTTCGTCGCAGGGGATGAAAACTATAAACCCCAAATTACCTGGATCGACATTGCTTTCTTGTTTGTTTCCAGCTGGCTTCCTACGCGTGAGAATCAAATTATTAAAAGTAAGAAGGAAAACCATGAGATCTTTTTCATGAAACTTCAATTTCATAATACGACAAAGGGGGTTGAAATAAACTATCTTTTTAGTTCGCTCACTAAATTTTGATTCGTCTTCTAATCTTCTAGCAGAAATTCTCAGCAACTAAACAGAACATGATTGAAAATTATCGAGTTCGCGAGAGGGAGACGAAAGAATACCTTTCGCAGCCTTCATCTTCTCCAGGTTCTTCTCACGAGCCATCTTTGCCTTTTGCCCGTTGCCTCCTCCCATGTCTTGAAGCACAGGATCAACTCTGAAAACCCTAACGAATCAAAATCAACCGATAGGAAAGGGTATTGAATTCGGAAGAAGAAACACAAGGACGAAGCAAGTTGGGATATATGGCTAATGGCGCATACCTAACAATTCTTCGGTTCCCCTTACCCGAGGAAATATCAAATAAAAAAATTTTATCATAAAATTTTCCTTGATTTCATGATTTGTACGAATTTTTCCCCCAAAAATAAGAGGCTTCAATAATTCTATTTTATTTAGTATATTAAGAGGCTTCAATGTTTCTATTTTATTTAGTATATTTTTCGATTAGATTGAATATTTTATTGATTGAATTTTAATTTTTTAACTAAACGGGGGAAACAATATTTACTTCTTTTCGATTTTAATTTAATTTAGTTGCATATATATAGAAATGAATGATCTGGACTATTAAATTGATCTAACAACTAATTAGAATTAAGATTAAAGTATACTTTTAATTCTTTATGTTTGCGACAGATTTCATTTTAGTCCTTTAAGTTTAAAAAGTGTATTTTTAGTTCCTCAAACTTAACGCCATTAGTTTTTCTTAACGGAAATTGCTGATTCATCAAACTTAACACTCTTATTTTAAATCTTTTTTATTTTACACGATTTAAAAATATCAAATTTATTATATTATTAAATTAAAATTAAAATGTGAATATGTTTTTCAACGTTTTATTGCACAGTCATCAATGAAATTTGATGAGTCAGCAATTTCCGTTAAGAGAAACTAACGGCGTTAAGTTTGAGGGACTGAAACTGTATTTTTTAAATTTCAAAGATTAAAATGAAACCCGCCGCAAATATAAAAGACTAAAAGTATACTTTAGACTAGAATTAAAAATAAATTGAGGAAATTGCAAATTGAAAGACTCAAAGTAACCTCTAAGCTCTCATACGGGGAGAGCATAAAATTTCGGGTTGAGCTAGGCGGGTTGGAGCAACCCAACCTGACGGGTTGATTATCAGCCGATGCAACGACGCCGTTTCGTTCTTCGTTTTCAGCTCCGCCTGCTGTATTGGAGCCGCTAAATCTGTAGAGTTAACAGCGTAACCGGTCCGTCCCTCGCTGATCAAACGATCTTCAATTTCAGTAGGCCTCGGAACCTCAGTTCCTTTCTCTTCCTTTCGTATCTCTGCGTCATCTCATCTACACATATATCTCGATCTGAGGGTTTATCTAAGACCCGAGCGAGAAGCAAATTCTTGCATAATGTTATTGTCTTGATTCCAATATACTTGGGCGATGGCGATAACCATTGAGAGCTCGGTTTGGGAGCCAAATCCATTCATATACATCTTCCTCTTCTTCTCTTGCTGCTTCTCGATCCTTCTTTTCCCTCATTTCTCTATTTCCAACAGAACATCTACAGTCTTCGACCATGGAATCTCTTCCTCGTTTCTTCGCTTTCAGCGGAAATTCCTTCTCCTCTATGCTCTATCTTCAGGTGAAATGATTTTACTACAACACTGTTTGAATTTCATGAAAATGTGCGAGTAGGAAAAGGAGAAGCTACTTTGAGCTTGAAATTTATGCTTTCTTTTGTTGATGGCGTCGGAATTAAACCAAAAGGGACATTATTCTTCTCTTCAATTTGATCTTCGGTTTTTGCAACCATTTTTCAAAATTCTGGAACTGTGAACTGCATTTCTTATTCAATTTAGCTTTAGATCCGTTATGTGAGTGCTAATTTCATTTTTCTTACTTTCATCTTGTCAGTGATGGAAGGACTGTGGTTAGCTTTTGGTGAGTTGGAGTTAGCTTCTCACGGAGTTGGCAGGGAGCAGATGGTTATGTCTCTCTGTTATAGATTTGCCGCGTCTCTCTTTGCTAGTCCTTTTCTTGGCGTGCTTTCCGACTTAATGTAAGCCTATAGTTTTACCTGTTATTGCTGCGGTGTTTATACACTATTTCTAGCTTCTTAATGGTCCAACTTTTACTGAGAATTGAACATTTCAACCAGTCTTACGTTAAAGTGACAAGTATTGTTGGACTTTGTTGCATTAATTATTATCTGTATTTATGATTTTTTTTAAAATGATAATGTGGATCATTCATGGTGAAAAAACCATAGTGTTCGATATGGAAGAACCACTGACACTTTCGAATGATCATTGGTGACGCATTTTCTGTTGATTTTCAACATTCATTACAATGATGTGAGGAAGGGGGAAATGTTTAGCCTTGACAAGCATTATTTTCATGAGCCTAAAACCGCCCATGCAAACTTTTGTGACCAGTAATTTTAACTATATATTTGGTGGTGCCTAGTTCCATGGATTGTTTTTCCTTTCTATTTTTAAATATTTTTGCTATCTGAATCATGACATCCTCCTGTGACATTTGAAACACGAAGCATCATTTTGCTATGGTAGATTAGACAATTTAGCAGCTTGGAAATCTGTGAAGTGTGAACTCTTTGAGATATAAATACATGTATCGTAATTATAATTTTCAGGTGATGTTGCACGACATGCTCCAGCTAACTTGTTATTTTCTTTGTGTAGAGGTCACAAGAAAGTCTGCCTATTTTTTGGCATGCTACACCTTTTTGTTGGCATATGGAAGAGGGTTTCTGAGTATCCAAGCATTTTTGTCACCAGCATTTGTCTCTCTCTTGCCAACACGATATTTTCATTCAGTTTTGAGAGTTGGATGGTCACTTTGCATGAAAAGGTATCGAGTAAATTTTCTCCTACAATCTTGATTCCATGCGAACATAGGTTTTAGCCCATCTTTAACACTTGCACTAGATAGGGACTTGCTTATTTTCTTCTGGTTTAACATTATGGGCAGCTCCTTTTTTCCTTATTTGTTTTAGTGTATTTGGCTACTGAAGTATGTCATTTCCTATCACAGACTATAGGATAATTGACTTTGAATATCTATAATCTGATGTCAATTTTTTTCCTCTTAAAAGCAGCAAGGGCACAGGCTAGATTCTCTGAATGACTCATTTTGGTTAATGGCTTTTTTTGAGTCTGCATGTTATATTGCCAGCCAAATGTTTGGAAATTGGTTGGTTGGTGATAATTTCAAGAATAAAACTGCTCCTTCCACTGCAGCCATCTTCCTAGCAACAGGATGTATCACTTTTCTTGCCAGAGGATGGGCAGAAAATCCGCAAACAATATCTTTTAAGGATTATAGTATGTCCTTCTATGCATATATATTAGGTGGTAAGCTCCACATGCTTTCTAAGTTCTTGTTTACTCCTACATGTATATCAATAACTCATTATTCTTAAATTGTTAGTTTGTCATGTTCTTTCTTGATCTTATTTTTGCGCATCAGTTCAACATATTTTTTTGTAGACTGACATGATATGGAAAATCCTTACATATAAGCAGTTGAAGGAGTTATTAGATTCTCCTAGAGAATTACCTGCTTACATTGTTCAATGATTTATTGTAAGCCTAGTAAGAATAACATATAGATGAAAATGCTATTATCTCCAGATAAAAGGATATGGCTTTTAGGATGGGCACAGGCTTGCCTTCACTTCTCCATTGGAATTTTTTGGATCCTCTGGGCGCCTACAGTGGTGGTATGGTTTAAAATTTCGCAGTGGAGATTTTTTGTACGCTTGTTCTACTCTCTAGATCTACATCATGTTAATATCTTTTTGTTATTATTCTCTTCTTTAGGCTTCTTTTTATTGATCAACCTCAAAATATAAGTCCATGAACAAACTTAATGTATTTTTTTCTTGAGGCCCTTATTGTAACGAAGATATGTATCTTTTTTCCATGATCCAGTCATATTAAAAAGGAGACTTCATGTTATGCAACCTTTTTATGGTTTAAAGTTTATAATACATTATTTGGTGCTTGTGTATCCAGGCTGATGGACGAGAAGTGTATCTTGGATTGATTTATCCATGCTTTCTGTGCTCAAGAATGCTGGGAAGCACTATATTTCCTTGGCTGACAAGTGGACATTCACCTATTAGAACCGAGGACTGCCTAGTATATGCATACATCATACTAGGTCTTATCCTGTCTATTGTAGCTTATGATTACCAGGTGTGGTGACTTCATATTTTTATAAGGCATACAATACACTTGCCAGGTTGTAGAGGTTGAAATCTGGAGTCTACTCTGAAATTTTTTTTATATGCAGGAAATTGGAGTTCTGGTGATACTGTTTATCCTGTTTCATGCTTGTGTTGGTCTAATTTTACCATCACTCGCCAGATTGAGGACCATGTAAACTCATTAAGCGTTGGGTGTCTGTAATTCATTGGGTTGTGTTAGTTTTGATAATTGTGTTACTTTAAATGCAGGTATGTACCTAATGAGCTGCGTGGAGGAATGATGGGCCTTTCTCTTGCCCCTGCTAATGCGGCAATGCTGCTTTCTTTGGTGCAAGTGAGTGTTTGTGCATAATGGCAAATGAAATTGTAGGAATCATATAGTTATCCAATTAAATTAAGTATGCAACCCTCGGTTTACAATAAAATGGGCAGTATGATGAAAGTAAATTGTGTCTTGTCATTTGAAGTCAGAATACCGATAATTGTTGAGGATGCCTTACGAAATAGCTATTGGAAAGAGGTCCTATTCCGGTGAATTCCTTAAAATCTTCCATGCCTTTCTGTCAAGTAACAGAAACAAGTGCTGTTTTAAATTGCCAACCAACCTTTCATGATACTTATCCATACCATGATAAGCCCTGCTTTGAAAGTTTCCGCTTGTGGGCTACTGAGTTTGGCTCAGATTTCTGTGCTTGAATAGTGCCACTGTTGTTGTGAGTTGATTACTGATTTTTACACTAGCACACTAGCATTGTATGCTCTAATACACAATGGTAATGGAGAAAGGTTTTCATTACTGAAATTTAATGTTTCAGATATAAAGTACTTATCTTCACTGCATTTTTCCTAAGCACCCAACCTGAAATTATGGAAATATTTATATATGTTTTCCAGCGGGTTCTTGTATGTACTTAATGTCATAATGTAGTTAATTCCTTGTGACTGTTTCAGGGTGGCTACTATCGGAATGTTGAGAATGCAGCATTGATGGCATTTGGTGTGTTGGGTCTATTGACTGCAGCTGGTTGCATGCATGCCTTGAAGAAATGGGGGAAGCAGCCGTATAATAACTGGCATAAACAGTGAATGCATACTGCTGCCTTAGAAGACTTTGGAAAATGTGGGTGTCTGTCTTTTTTGTTGATGAAAGTGACGAGTGTGTAAAGATGTAGACCTCAGATGATGCCATGCATGCAGGGGTGAAATAAATTTCTGAAAGTAGATATCATGCCCAACAATTACTCAGCGCCGAAGAAGATTGACTTTGTAGTAGCGTCTCTAAAGGACCAAAAGAAAGGCTGAACGAGGACATCTCCGAGTTTAACTCTTACTTCAAACTCCTAGTACATTAGATGAAGTTCGCTTCGTTGAATATATCAGCTATACGAAGTTATACAGTCCTAACGGGTGTGTGTGTAAAATATGTGTCCTGTTATGTTGTAGCCTGCATCCTTTTGGCGTGAATACGTTTGATTTTGCTTATGGAGATATGGCCAGGCACAAGCATCTGAAGGGGATGACGTGTGCAGATTTGCAAGTTTTTTCGGGAGTGCACCTAAAGATCAGGAGGTGAAAACTAATCTCAATATTGGAGCATGTTATTCTTTTGATGGGCACACCAGTTAGGGATTACCATAGCAGTTTCAATCGTGCTCTTGCCCCTTTAATATGATAAATAGCCTACTTTCTTACTAGTCCTAAATCTAACTAAACTTGCTATTACAATCATAGTTAGCAGAAGTCAGGCGTAATTCTTCTGTCGTCGTCTATGTAGGAAGACAGAGACAGTAATGATTTGAAAATGTTGCATGAATTAGATTTCTTTTTTTTATAGACAAATTAAATTTCATGTTACCAACATCATTTTGAAACCATTGTCTGAGTTTGGAAGGATTGCATCTGGAATTTGGTTGAATGTTCAAGTTAAACAGCCGGGTTTTTTTTTTTTTGGGGGGGGGGGTCCCGTTGGTTTCAAATAGTCTGTGAAGATATACCCAAGCAAGTTTGGATGGGAAGAAAATTAGAGAGCAAAAGGCATTAGGAGAGAAAATTTTCAAAAAATGGTAAATTATTTACTAATTTTTGAAGTTTTTCCTTCTAATATTTTCTCCCTCCTTTTTCTATCTCAATTTTTTCTCCATCTAAACAATAAACATAGCCGTGAGCCCGTTAAGTTAATGATTTTTTTTTTTGGAAAAAACAAGAAAGTTATAACCAGCTTGATATACAATGTTAGCACCAGATATTTTCATTTTATCCTGTAGAGCAGTTAACTCGCCAAACTAGAAACTCAGACAATAAAAAGACTCAAAATTGATCGATCGTAGGCGCCATGATTTAATCATCCTCCTGTTCTTGATCTCTTATCCACTTTGTAGCCACCCATTTCTCCCCTTTTATCACTGAGCAGCTTCCATGTGGTGATGTCTGCCAAAACATTCAGAGGAAAATGCCAAGAAATCATAAAGAATGCACAAAAAACAGCATTGCTCGGTAATATTAGGTGATTTAATATGAAGTGTTCATAAAAATAGAGTATATGAGATGAATAAGTACGTGTGACATCGCCTTTTCCCCCTCCATATTTTGAAAGCATTTTACAAGTATAATATTTCACAGATTTTAAATTTATAATAGGTGACAAAACAATAAGATGTCTACAAAACTTCTGATCGTTTCTGTTTGTGTTAATATAAGCTTTCTATTTGATAAGGTGACAAAACAAAAGAGACATCTATATTTATCATGTAAAATTTATGAAGAGATGTTTTTTTATAATCTATAAAGAGCGCAGTAAAAAGCAAAGTCTATAATTTGGTTACATTACTATAGATGGAATGATTTAGGCTAAAGCCACTTGTTAAAGAGCGTTGTGATTATGAATCTTCAGGCCAGCAATTAGAACTTGGAAGTTGGAAGAGAATTTACATGTGTGCAAGGCAAGTGTCAACAATCAAGTTACCATTTAACTTGACAAAATTTTCTCAATCCAACTTCATGATTTTAAGGTTTATCATGGAGATTTTGAAAGAAATTTTGAAAATTGTAATTCCGTTGTTTTATAAAAAAAATTGGACAAAAATGCATATTTACTGGTAAGTAGTAACTTTCTTTCACCTTGCTATATTTTCATTCCGATGTAATAATGCAACATCCCAATCATTTCTTTTCCACTTTTTCTTTGATTTATTTCTTTTGCCGGTTCTTGAGTTTCCTGCCTTATTAATAAATAATCGATTTAGGATAAGCACTTATCATGAAATAAATGGTAATTGATAATTAAGCCTAAATAAAGTTGAAATGGTAATAACGATGATGGGGATAAAGAATACTTACCGGGTCGATTGTACCATTAGGTAACAATGAATAAAATAGAAGTCCATCCCCTTGTCGTGGCCTTACTTTCAAACCAATGCAGTCTTCATAGTGCTAGTGCTTCTCAGGAAACTTCGTTCTCTCAACGGTGCACGTAAATCAAAATAAAATCATCTCAAAATACGTAAAAATCATCTTGAATCTTGAAATTCATAAAAACCATCTTGAAATCTGTAAAACCATCTAAAAATCCGTAAACTTATTTCTCCCAATGGAGTTTACAAACACACACACAGTCATAGCTTCCGTCCATGTTCAAGCCATTCTGCAAAGTACAAAATGCGCTAAGTAGCAAAACATTCCAAAACCGGAAGTATGTCGATTGCAATGCGAGGGCAACCCAACTAGTTTTACCTCAAATGAAAACATGAGGAGTATTCGAGAATCCGTTGGGAGAACGATTTTACAGATTCTGAATTAAGTATGTAAGATGAGTTCTGTTTTAACTTATGTGCAACGTGATTGGGAATCACTTCTCAAACACGCACATGATCTCCCCACCTTCCTCAACATCACTTAAATAACAGCAACAAGGACGCCATCTGCATGGTTAACCACTTGAAGAAATGAATAAATCTCGACATCCAAAACTTCATACACACACACACACACATCCTTTGCATGTGAAGATTATTTTAACTTTAACATCCCACGGGATGCCCCAAGAAGGGGGGAAATTGAAGTTAGTTCTCAAGCTAGTCTTTTTCCTTAACTCTAAAAAACCAATAGGAGAAATAACTTCGTATCTTTGAAGAAATGGCTCTTGTTGGAATCTCAAAAGAAAACTTCATAGTAAAAAGGTAATCTTGATTTTGTGTGGGAACCCCCCCTTCTCCAGCCCCCTTCTTTTTAGTAGTTGTTGTTGTTATTAAATAGTCTCTTCCGCCCCCTTCCCCACCCCCAAGTCACTCATTTAGATAAACCAACAACAGAGACTGCAAATGGAAAAATGGTTTGGTCGAGTCGTAACTTGCCGGATCAAGTTTGACTCCTTATCAAGAGAGATACAATTATATTTAGTTTCTTATAGTTTCCTAAATAGAATTATCTTGATTAAAATGATACAAATGGAAATAAAATACAAAATTTTGACTTCATGATACAATCTCATGAACATTAGCATCAAGGAAAACTCATGAACTAACTTGTTGGACCAAATAATGGGCCCATCTGGAAAAGTGATAAAGAAGTACTTTTACGCAAGTTGAGGTAAATATGTAAAGAAGAGTATCTCGTTTTTCGAAAAAACACTGTTGAACGTGTATTTAGGAAGTGTTGATCTCCCCTTCAAGATCTCCCAGCTTAATTAGGACTTTACTTGAATCATATGGGAGGGACTAGGGAGCACAAGCAAAACCAATGATTGTTGAATATATTTTTTTTGTATAAACCATCCGGTATCCTAGGTTCATTGCCCGTCCCAGACTAATCCGGACCTCCCGTGAGGAAACCTTACGGTGGTAGCGAGGTACCGATAGTTCGAACCCTCGCCCTGAGGAATGCTGGTAGTAGCCCTTGCTAACTCTACCAAGCGCCCATCGGTAATTGTTGAATATATATTAATGGTGACGATCGAGAGCACACGCAAAGGTAATTTGTAAAGCCCACTACTAAATCTGAATTTAGTAATGTTTTAAAAAACCGCTAGTTTACCCCTGCAAATGCCATCTTTTTCTGCAGTGTTAATCGTAATTTTTTTTTTGAGTCAATCCACCCAATCATTTGTTTTTCCGATGAAATAATCATACGATAATTACTAATTCCAGATGATAAGCTCCCTAATTTCTTCAATCACGTGGAAGAAAAAGACAGAGCACGTATGTATAGTGACAGGTTGTTTCCTCTCTCTTTTTTTTTTCTCCTTTGAGGTTATACCACTACTACACAATGCACAACGTAGTGTTCTATGTTTTGAAGTAATTAATGTGCTTGTATGTATAAATTTTGATGAGTTTTCTTTTTCGATAGCATCAGTTTTCTTATATATTGAACAGATTTTCGAAATAAATGATAATGCCTAAATAATATAATTTATCATGAATTTTGTATACATCGGATGTGAAATAGATGCAAATGATATGTTTTTCGAGTAAGTGATAAATAATGGAATGGATTCAATCATTTGACATTGAAATTTTCTAAAAGTTTAGTAAATTCCACTATTCGCGAACATACTTTTTTATTATATTTTTTTTTTGTACAAACATAAACTTTTTTACGTTAAAAAGGGGAAAAGCTTAGAAGACTACTCACGTTCCCCCCAACAGAGGGCGCACGTGATTCCAGGTCCCATTTGTGCATAGGACCTTTACCCTCACTTTTGTTTGGATGATAAAAGGTTTGCAAACAAAACAAAGAGGTTACAGCCTCATCCACAAACCAAACCTGTACCAATGCTACTGATTGAGTTTAGTTAAAAAGGTTAGTCCTTTATAAAATAATAAATTAAAGTTTGAATCAGATGCGCTCATATTTAATGTCATACATTACCTTAAACATAATTGTCTTTAATAGAATAATGCATAGGCTTTACAGAGAAAACCCAAACTCATTATCGGCATCTTAATTGAGAATCTTCCCAAGTTTGGTTGAAGGTAACTGGTTCAAGTGAGAATCAATAGGTTGCGCAAGAGAACTTGAGGAGGGGACGATGAGATAATAGATCATTAGGATGTTTAGTTTTCTTGCATATGGTTTAGAAACTTCAGTCTTGATTTTTATTTTATAGTTATCTCTTGTAATATGTATGCCTATGGTTGGAGTTGAGGCTACGAATAACATAAACACATCTCATTTTGGAGATGTCTTATGAATTACATAAAATTGAATATTGAGTTTTTTTTTTGTTTGAGCTCTCTTCTCTGTTCTCCTGTTCATCCACTCCCTTTTCTATAGTCTTCTATACATAATTGTTTGGTTAACAATACAATCTGCCTTTTTTTTTTAACATAGTTTACAATCCACGGATAAATATGTAAGAGGAGTTTTATTTTAATTTTCACGAATGTGTTGCTCCAAATCTTTTTATCTCTATTTCTCTCTCCCCCTCTGGTCCGGCATCAGAAGTGCACTCTTTTTTTCTAGAGTCCCCCCACTTGCAAAATGGAGCTTATATCCAAACAATACAAGTGACATTAAAATATGAATTGGGTCAAATAAAGAGTTAATGTGCTGTAACATGATGATATGCAATAAGGTTCAAATTACCATAGTAAAAAAAATGTCCGCATTTAGCTTTTATTCGTATCTCAAATATGGGGCTCGTTTGGTAACGCGGTAGAGAAGTACTTTTACGTAAATCGAGATAAATATGTGAAGGAGATTATCTCGTTTTATGAAAAAATACTGATGAACGTACTTTTGTGTGAGAGTTAAGTGTTTTCAAACAAGCACATAATAGTCTTTAATAAAAAAAAGTATGCTCATACCTAACCAAAAAAAAAACAAAGGAATGCAAATCACACAAAAACTAAGAAGTGAAAATTATACTTCTTCTTCTTAATATAATAGGGGCTTGACATTTTTTGTGGAAACTAAGGTAGCTAATTAATTAATATATTTACCACTCTTTTCCAATATAATTGAACTAACTTATAAACTGATATATAAATTAATTATAGATATAAGTGTTTCAAAATATTTACTATAATTAAGTGATATATTTAATTTTTTATTCTCTTTAAAAAATTAATTAGCTTTTATATTAAAGACGATAGGTAGTATTATAAGAATTTAGTTGTTTAAACGGTAAAAAAAATAAAATTTAATTATGAATAATCCAACACTTTAAATATCTTTCATTTCAAGTCTTATAAATTTGTCATTATTAGACATAATTTGTACCAAAAAATAATGTTTGGCTGCCAGGGAAAATTCACACAGCGTGACAGTGACAACGACCAAGAAAGGCATATTTTCTTGTTTAACGAAAGGTAATTAGGTTAAATTAGGGTTTTGTCTTATTGTCACTGAGGATTAAAAAAAAAACCCGTGAATCATGAAACAAGTAATAATTTACAAAAAGCAAAAAAAACTTTGCTTTCAGAGCACGACGCACTAAACCATCTCTACCCACAAAAATGTTAGAAACAGAAAAACCATTGGAAATCAAGGTGGTAGGTTACAGGACGTGTGCTACAAGCCAATTGTAGTTTTAATTAGGTGAGACGTAAAGTAACAAAAAAAATTTATGATTCATATACTTTATTACAATATTATTTTATTATTTAAACAAAGTAAAAGTAATGCCTTTTTTTTTTAAATTTAGGTGGAATGGTTTTAAGTAATTCAATTAATGAATAAAATGTGATAAAAATTGAAAGATTACAATCAGATACCAACTGTAGTTGGTCCGGTTATTATTGACGACTGGTGAGATTGTTAATGATAACTGGATCAGTTACTGCTGAAGCTGATGATAATTTTACTAATTTTTGGAACCTTTTATTTATAATTTCTCATTGAGACTTGATGGTAAATTTTCTTTTTTTTTTTCCTTCTTTCTATCCGTGCTTGAACAACGTAGTTCAAACCAGACCATTGATTGAAGAAGGTGCGGAAAATTAATAAAAGTTGAGTTGGAGAGAGAGAGAGAAGAAACAGGAAGCAAGCATGGACCGCCATGGAAGAAAAGCAAATGTGTTAATGTTTGAGTAAATTAAGCCCATTATCCCCATCCACCACTCTGTGTCCTTCGCCTGTGACTCAGTTTGTCTCGATGCAATAATTCAGTGAACCAGACAACTACCCACCGCTTCCGAATTCTATCTTCTTCCACTTTCGCAGCAACAGTTCACATTGGAAAAAGGAAAAGAGCTGCTCCCTGTAATTTCTTTAATAAAGTATTTTCCCTAAAAGTTGTAACTTTTTAAAATATATTTACAGGCTTCTCAAATCGTGCGTTTCTTATTATTTTATTGGAAAGATTTCATACGTAAATTAAAATTAGAAACCCGGATCAGTTTTCTCTTTATATA
>JANTPZ010012017.1:0-10085 GCA_025593235.1 Vachellia pachyceras | reverse complement strand
GATCTAAGTCTTATGTTGACTTGGGAGGGATTAGATTTGTCAAAGTGAAAGTGTATTTTGGTTAAATCTAGGACATATGAGGCATAATAACCAGATTCAAGCTACATGAAGAAAGATTGTCTTGTGTTGGTCCTGTGAAAGGGATTTCTAGTACAAACATCTAAAAGACGTCATGCCCATGCGGTCACGGCAAAGCACCTAGTATGAAAGAAAGAAGAGAGAAGAATATGGGCTAATCCTCCCTTGTTGGATTAGGCCCAAAATATGTTTTGGGATAAAAACGCAAATAAGAGAATATGTGGGAACAAAGTTGTAATATTCCCAATTGAATAAATTTGAAATTATTAAATTGAGATTTGTGTGGGAACGGTTGAGGAGAGAAATGTGTGGGAGCGGTTATTTCCTCAGTCACCTTATTTTGAGGACTATGAGCATACGTGAAGTGTAAGTGCACAGAACGCTTTCCCCCTAAACAAGAGTTCTCTCCTCCTCTGTGAAAGTTCCATCTCCTCTCCTCTCTTCCTCTGGTGTATTTGCTGTGAGTATCGTTCTTTGAGTCCAGGACAATTTGTGATCTAGAGATCGCGTGGGTATCTGCAGATTCGTAATTCGGCATCTCCAAGTACACCCGAAATCCTTCACTAGCATTAGCACAATTTCTATATAAAATATAAATTTAATTTTACGATTCATTGATAATATTCAAACAGATACTTTGTAATAATTATTCCATTAATTATATTCCCACACTTTCCTTTCCATTACATTGCTATGATCTCTTAATCAAATAGACTATAAATGTGGAGACATCTCTCAGTATAAATGGAGGTAGGGGAAAAAAGAAAGAGAAATGGAATAAATATCCATTAAATGTGTGGCATGAAGCCCACAGATATCATGTGTGCTTGTGGGCAAAAAAAAGTGTGCTTTTACCGTACATATGCTCCCTTTTAATGGGTGGGGAAGCATTGCAATTTTTTTAAAAAAAATGTAATATATTTTATAGTTCATATTATCAAATATCAACGTACGAATTTGAATCTAAGCTTAGTAACCAAGATCACCATACCTAAAAACAGAGATATTATTATTCATCATTTAAAAAATATGATATGCTATAATTTTAAATTTTACACAATTGGTAGTTGTAGACTTCATTTTACTGATCATATGCAAAGACTGCATTTTTTTCATAATGTTGAAAAAGGGTGAAGCTTAATTCTCCATGTGGGAGTGTTTCAAATCAAATTCTTTCCATTTTTGTGATGAGGCAGATAGATTTTTTTATACATAGAAGTTTAGGTGGGCTCGACACCGGTTCCCCACCAAGGCCAGAGCACGACCCCATGGCTCTTTGAGCACTTATGAGGGATTTACGAAATCGCCTACCAAAGGAGCCCTCACAACGGTAGAGGAAATCGAACTCACCTCCTTGTGGGAGTTGAGCCCGTTCCTTACCATCTGTACCAAATATTCTGTAACCCTGTGACCGTGAATGCACATGGCGGGTCATTCCCAGACAATTAGAAGGAATTTTAAAGGGGCTTGGGAGGGCTAACATTGCATTGCTTGACATTACTTGATAGTTTAGGATATCGGTCATGTAAAAATAATTGAAGGCCTAAGCCTTTAAAGCTTTTGTATTATTTGTAGGCTTGATGTTGGATTGTTTTACAATTTTATTTTATGAATTATATACATATATATTCAGCAAAACCCAAAATAAAAAATCTCCAAATTTTTTCCTAATACAAGGCTTTCATTTGATTTTTATTATCTCCAATTGCTCCTCGTTTGATTTTCAATTGGGTCAAGGGGCAAAAATAATATAGAAGTTTTTACAAATGGACAATGATCACATAGAACTTATTAAGGGGTCATTTGGAATCCAAAAGTTTTAAAATATAGCATTTCCATAAATACCGTTAAAAAATATTAACTTTGACCGTCAGTCCATCAATAGAAAAATTAACCAACTTTGACGATCATCAATAACATTTTTAATAGCAAGTGCAAAAATGCTCATTTTAAAACTTTCGAATCCAAAATAACCATTCAATAACTCCTATGTGGCCAGTCTTCATTCGCAAAAATTTTCATGTTATTTTTGCCCCTTTACACTTTTCAATTTGGCATTTGACATGGAAAAATAGTGTCGTCAATTTATCAAAAAAGAAAACATATATATATACTACCTTTATACCTATCTATAAGTTAGTTATTTTTTATAAATATGACTAGTGGCAATAATTTGGTGATTTCAGCTCTGTTAAGCCTTAAGACCAACTGCTTTCTAAATGACTATTCAATAGCGTCAATTAATTATTTTTGAAAACTTCGTGTATATATAACCTTCGAGTATGACAAATGGCAAATCTATGATTCTTCATATTTTGGCCAAATACAAGGGGGACAAACATGGTATGGAACATCAAGGTCTAGACCATTCTAAATTTGCATGTTTACCCGAGGACAATATAAAAAGCATGGTCAAACAAAGTAAAACGCGTCATGCATGCGTACAGTAACTTACCATGGCGATTGACTTGAATAGTATGGGGACTCCATCCTTTCAAGTAAAACCTCAATTTCAAACCTTCTCAATCAGGTAAAACAAACAGATTAGGAAAGTTTGCATCTATTAGACTCAACATAGCTCAAATCAAGAGTAGTTGGCAATCCTAAATGCTAAATGCTTTGCCACCATCTATGTATGTGTATATAGTCTTTTGTTGGAATGAAAAAAAAACAAAGAAAAAAAGAGGCTTAATACAAGTTGGTCCTCATGGTTTAATCAAAGTTAGATTTTACTCCTCATATTTTTTAAGACTTTGATCTAGCACAGAGACCAAAACCGAAACTCTTAAAAGTATATTAGAGATTTATCATTAAACTCTAACAAATCTTCATAAAACTATACGACCAAAGCCAATAATTTGAAACTACAAGGACAAGAGCCAAAATTCAATTAAAGTAAAAGGAGTAACAATGGCATTAACCCAAAAAGATAACTATGTTATGTTTTGTCATTCTTTACTTTCTACTTGTGACTGGGAAGAGTAGTTGGAAGACCCCGGCTGAGGGTTCTTGCCGAGGATATTAAATTTGCATGCTGAGTTTTTCAAGGACAACAAATTGCGAAGACCATCGTCAAAAGCTGCCAGCAGAGTCTGATGAGAAAGCCACTGTGGATTTTCAGAAGCTCTTGTGGCCAACGTTGCTGAAAGATTGATCTACAAAAAGAGGTTATGGAAGTCATGAACTGCAAATGAGGCAATACAACAAATCGTTCAAAATCACATAAATGAAATAGGGAAGCAAGAGATGCGGCTGATATTTTATATTCATAAAGAAAGGGATCCTCTGAAGTTTGTATTTCATAAAGTTCATCAAGTCGTGTTTAAAGTTGATCAAGTTTGTGTATAAATGGGAAGGCTAATCCCTTGCAACATGATGAATTAAGGTTTAACTCCTCACTAGGGGAAGTGCTAATATTTAATGCACAACAGTGCCTCAAATACGATTACCTCCGGTATAAAGATACAAGTTCTTAGCAAAAAAATAAATAAATAAAAAGAAAAGCATGTCATTAGAGACTGAGGGCTTGTTTGGCAACCAATTCGAAAACCTAGGTTTGGTTTCAAAGGTTAGGTTTTACCTCAAAACCGAGGTTTTGTTCAAACAAAAAAATTTTTCCCAAAAGCTATTTTGGTTACAAAACCTCAGTTTGAAACCTAGGCTTTCTCTTTCCTACTTTTTCTTTCTTTCTCTTTCCTACCCACTTTTTTGCCTCGAAATTCGTAAAAGCCAATAACTTCCCAAACATAAATCACTTTTCAAAACCTAAGTTTTACCTCAGAATTTGTAAAAGCTATTTTCAACCTTACATCCAAATAAGCTCTTAACTTCATGGTTGGAAAATTCCAAGTGATCCATCTTTATGATAATCCAGTTGTAAAATTTGATTTATAAATTTTAAAAGCCAATTTAGGGTGTTTTTGAATCAGCTTTTTGAGAATAGCTTACTGAGAAAAGTGATAAAAAAACGATTTTAAAGAGATTTTGGATAATAGCTTCTATAAGGAAGGAAAAATAGGCTTATGAAAAACCACGGTTTCCTACCCCCCAAGTCGAGGTTTCCATCCTAAAAGTGCTTGTGACAAATTTATGGTGTTCAGTAAGCTTATGATAAAACTATGGTTTGGTTACCCAAAAATGCTATTGGGTAACCAAACACACTCACCAGTAGTCCCCCACAACCAGAGCACATGTTATATCCCAAAAATAACAAACTCAAAATATTAGTCCTCTAGGCATCCCTGAATATTCACTTGACAAAATGACTACCAATCTACCATACAATTGATTTATTATCTTCAGGGACTTACCCGTACCCACTCCTGCCTAATGTTCAAAGACTAAAGCTACATAGGCCTAACAATTTGATAGAACCAAGGAATTTAGAATCAGATTTTAGAGAGAGAAAAGGAAGGAAATGTAAGATGAGAGATCTAGATCCAAAATCTGAAAATCTAGAAGAGACAAAGTGATAATTTCTGAATTATAATCTGCATACATTATGAAAGGCATAATACAAAACTTATTTACAAGCATAACTGAAAATAACCACTCTGACTAATCCTAAACAGCCCATGACTTGCAGCAACTGACTTACATTATCAGCAACAGAATTACAGAAGATAAATTATAAATTGTGAAACTTCCTAAACTTTATTATGCCCTTTCCTAGTGTAAACCAACAAGGGACGCTGGATCCTATCACAATTCAAGAACCAAACTGCCAATTTATTTATCACAAGTTTAAGATTGAGTTGATATTATTAAACTGCATATATTTTTATGACGTTAAGCGTAGCTATATTATGTTATGGCAATTTCACCAGATATGTTCATCATATTTACTCTCCCTGATAATATCTTCAGAGAATTACTTTTCTCCTAGTAGTAGATCTGAACATGATAAATGAATCCAAAGTTTTGGCACAACTAAAAATCTACAAAAACGCGACACTCATGCACTTAGCAATTAAAATATGTTTTCCTCGTTCGTTGTAGTCCATACCATAGGTAGAGTTAAATTCCCAAAAATTTGCCTTATCTTACACCAAAATACATTCAAGTTTTTTATGAGTAACTTCACTAACAAAAATAGATTTGCCATCTTATTGATCCCAGTCTACAAAAATAGAGGAGGAGCACAAACCGAGGAAAAAAACAAACGAAGGAACAAAGATTTCAACATTTTATTGAACCAAATACAACAAACAAGTACAAAACTACTTGCAGTAGCAAGTTGGTCTTTTCTATTTCTAAAACCTGTTGAAGGACCAAGATTAGTTTGATTAGTCAATCAAGCTCAGATACTCTGAATTACAATATTCAACTGAACAAAATAATACTATTTATAAATATATTTAGAATAATGCGCCATCTATATCAATGGCCAGAAACTGTACGTGTCAGAAATGCAGTTGACCTAACATTCTCTTTGGAGGTATTATTTTCCCGGTAAAATGTGCACATCATTTATACATATTTAACAAGTCTTGATCATTGTGCAAACACGCATCGAAAGACAATTCAGAGTCTTCCAATGTTATTGCTAGCATAATAAAATATAATAAATAAAAGAGACAAAAAATTGCAACCAGTTGAATCTCAAACCATAATGAGCTAGTAGAAAAAATTGTTTGCAAAAGAATTCATAAACAAAATAAGACGATTACTACCAAAAGAAAAAAAACATAAAACGGGTAGAAGGCCTAAGTCTAAATAATTAACTGAAAGTGATACCATACCGATTGTGAGGTCTTCTGCATTATATTTCTGGCAAGTGGCAATATGCAAAACCTTTTGGCAGGAAAGAAGAAAATAAAATAATTAGGCATAAGATAAATCACGTCACTCCACTCCTGATACAAAGCAAATGCAAAGTTTGAGTTGTTTATTTTCTAACTAATTTACTTTATATCAGTTCCCTCAGCAAGGATTCAATAAAAAAATGAAACAAGAAAAGAATTTACATTCCTCGGCCACCCTCAAGTGCTTCCTCTGATGGGTCTTTCCATTCATCAATTCTGTAAGACAACACTCTGTAAGTATCACAGTATTAATATTTGTCAATTAAGGCACAAGGCAACATTAAGAGAGAATGAAAGAGAAGACTCACACCCAGCCATAGCGTCGGTCAAACAAAAGCCGTTTAGAGGAGTGTTTATAGAGGTTTGAAGAAGAGGATGTGGAGTTTGTTGATCCCTCCATGAAAGACTTATCCGGTTTACTCTGTGAGAAGCAACAAAGAAAAACCCTGTGCCAATAGGAAACAAAAGTTACCAAAATGTTTAATAAGGAAACAAAGAAGCTCCTGATACAAAGCTCCCTAAAATATCTAACTAAATGCAAATTATCCTCTTGCCCCTGAGAAGATATTAAAAATTCAGTTGCATTAAAAGATTTGCATATTTTTTGCAAAACAGGTAGATACAAAAATGTATATCCTTTTTTCATAATCAAGTGAATAAATCATTTTAATCCTATAAATCTAAATATGTTTTCTTTTACACCTTTTCTTTTTGTCAGAGTCTGCAAGCAACACAAGGCATTGTGCCCAACTAAATTTAGACTATTATATATAGCCATGTTCAAGTGACCCAGATGTGAAATAGAGAAGGAAATGGTGGAGAGAAGAAAATGAAGAGAGAAATAGAGGGACAAAATAACCCGGGGCTTCTCAACTTTTACTCAATTCATCAACAAGGCCTAACAAGAATAGACCATGATAAAGCAGACCCAGTAGTGCCTGCTGAGAACAGACAGAAGGTGACAAAAACAGAACAGACGAAGATAACTTTGGAGGAGCAAGAGGGAAGTAGATCCTCTTATTTGTCGTTCTTCTCCATTTCATTTTAGTATCTCATCTCCACCCTCATACTAAAAAATCAATGGTCAAGATTTAATATTTTATAAAATTATAATTCTAATATATTATATTTTTTTTATTTTGTTTTCATTGTAATTATGACTTGTGTAGATTCAATTTTAACAGTTTAAATTCATTTATTTATGCTTATAAAGTTACAATATTAATTTTATAAAATATTAACTTTGAATCATCAACTTTATTAATCTAACAAATGAATGAGATTTTGAGAAGAAAATGAGAAAACCCCAACCCAATCAAAAGTATGATGGAATCTGATGGGCAGAGGGTTGGGTGCTCTGTCTCGAATTGCTAGGTGCTGTTACAGACCCAAAACTTCAAGACGCAGGTCCACTCAGGGAAAGGGGGGGGAGATAGAAGGCAGAGAGACTCAGGTCAATTATTCCAAAAATTGATTACAATAACCCCTCTTGTGCCCTTTGATCATAGTTCCTAAACCCAATTTAACCAACTACCCATTAACATCCCTTGACTAACTCCTCATTTTACTTATTACATAACACATTCCGTTCTCTTTATTTCATAATATAATCACAATACCCAAAATTCCAGAAAATGCATGTACAAGTGCCTATCCTAGAACATCAATCGTTTATTCTACCTCAAATTTTAACTATCAATGTATTCTTTGATTCCACAATAAACTAAGGTAAATAAAATTCCTAGATATAAGTCTCAAGCACATTACTCATAGATCCATTCATATCAAGAATTCAAGCAAAATTCCAATCTATTTATGAATCAGCATACCAAATCATACCTGAACCAAGCATAACTACATGGATTATCTTCCATTATTTACAACCTTTGAATAACCATAACATCACACATTTTAATGGACCCTGGGCAATTGGCTCACATCTACAGGGCCATGGCCAAGTCATTTGGAGTATGTGCCGTCTATAAGAGGAAGCAAAGGGCTGTAAGATGTATATATTTAGGGAGAAAGGTTTAGTGGGAAGTTGATTAGACAGTGCGTATTGTGAGGAAGAGACTACAGCCTCTCCAATACCAGGGAACTAGTAAGAATGTGTTTGTGTTTTTGGTTATTTCTCAAATTTCCTTTTCAGTATTCTGGATAGACCTACACTCAGCCAGATTATTGCTGTTTTAATATCAATTTATGCTTGCCTTCCATCAGTATCGCATTTCAATCTAAATATGAATCAGATGTATCTATACAACAAGCCAAAATGACAAAAAGGCATCTTCAAAAGTTCAAACTCTGCTGCCACAGCATATTAAGCCTCAAGCTCCTTTCACTTGGCCTATTTCATAGAGTCGCCTCCTAAAAAAGGACATCAAGTGACAGGTGAGATATGAGTGCCCTAGTATGATAACCTTTCTCAGTCCCTTTGTGGACGTCCGATAAGATACCCTTTCTAACTATAATGAAATGTGAAACATATCAAAGACAACATGTGACAGTACCAATGCACCACATATAAAATCATCAAAACAGGAGAATTTCTTAATCCATCATCATCACTGTAACTATTGCAGAAAAGGAAAACCTTCTCACCCATCATTGATCATCAGCAGTTCGGGACACAATGTGAAAAAATCAATCAATAACATATTTTGCAGTAAATTATGCAAGATAAAGAAAACCTATTATTTCTAATATTGCTCAAGCTCCAAATAAATCATTAAGTCCAAAATATAATGAAATCCCATATGCATTATAGATGATTGGTTCATTACTCTATAAATCCTACTACAATAGAAATTTCTACTTCAGGAAATCTGCCTAGATATTTGGATTGACAGTGATCAGTCTTCACAAACACTTCCTTCTCAACCTCAAGGGTTTTCATATACACATCAACAACAATCCAGAGCTAATACAAAAGTCTACTTTCTTAACATCAGTTTAAAAGCCCCATTTGGGATGCGCCACAAGAGGGAAAAAACATAGCCCTCGGGCCAATAAATTTCAAATCAACAAAATTCACCATCTCTTCATCATACTTCTCAATGGTCCAATGATTCAAATATTTTCATGCTTCCTCGAATATTAACTAAAAATGAATTATGATAATCCCAACAATTAACTGATTCACTTGATCCATGCATTTGACTCGCATTGAACTTCAATTACTAAATAAAACCAGCACCTTTTGGACAAAATGTAAAGCTGCAATTTAGCCACTCCAACCAGAAAAAAAGTTCACAAAACCATCCAAGCATCTGAGCACATAACAGCCATCATTTGTCATCACATTTTAGGCTGTAGAACACCCAAATTCAAACTAAACATGTGCACCATTACTCCGCAATTTGCAGCACATGGTGTAACAAATCCCCATTTTACCTCCGTTTTCTCAAAAAATTTTAGTGAAACAAACATATTCACAACTTTTGCATCCCCACAATTCCCAATTCAAACGAGGGGTATTGAATCAAATAAAATTTCAAATAGTTTCATCTACTTTCATCTACTACCCCTAACAAGAATATGCAAAACACTTAAAATTCTCAGCCAACTCAGGGATCCACCATACATTAAATGCAATGCTCTTAGTCTATTCTTTTTTTCATTCGTCACTAGAAAATGAAAAAATCAACTTACCGCAGAGTTTTAATAGCATCATACGAAGAAAAACAAACTTATAAGCCCCTCCCCACCCCCAAAAAAAATATCGGTCAATGTGGCACACAAAGAAGATATTTCTACATTCCATGCAGGTCTGCTCAAAATCAGAACACCAGTTACCAAAATTATACCCTTCTTTTCATAGTTTTTATGCATATCATTGGCCCTAAAATAAGCAAACTATCACCACAAAATTTCAGGACAGAAACCCATGAAATTTGAGGTAAACATGGGATTTAACCACACTTTGATGCTTCATTCAATTCATCGCTCACTGCAACCAACCCCCCCCCCAAAAAAAATTATCATCAACATCGTACAATGGACAACGAAAATATTCCCTCAAATATTCTAAACAGAGACAGCTCGCATCCAAGCCTTCAAAATCCCAAAAATTAAAACTCGGGATAGGACAGAAGTACCTTACACGAATCGCCCTCCTTTGTCCTCACAAATGTCGCTCAACTCCTTCAATCCCCTCCGCCTCTTTTCAGCCAAACAAGCCCAAGTTCCCCCCACACCAGAAAC
>JANTPZ010012016.1:0-15332 GCA_025593235.1 Vachellia pachyceras | reverse complement strand
AAAATAATTGTATACCTTTTAATGCAAGCCTGTAATTCAGGCACTCCACAATGACATCTCTTGTGTAAAAGATTAAGAAGTTGACCGCCACGGACATTATCACGCTCAATTTCTAGAATAAGCTCATATAAAGGTGGCAAAAGAACAAAAAACTGGAAATCATATCAAAACCAATTAATAAAAGATCGTATCAAAATTATTGGAAATTGTTACGCAGAAGAGATTCAAAATTACCTTATTAAGGCCTTGGGTAACGGTTGCCAAAATAGGCATGGTTTCAGACAACAGCTTCTGCTCAAGATGCAGAACAGCTGACCTATAAATTGATAGTATCTCAAGAAGGCCACTAGCCAAGGCCCTACGATAAACACTGGGCTTCTCCGAATTCCCCTCCGTGGTATCAGGGACGACACCCAAAGAATAAGCATTCGCAGACCTTATCCAACTTAAATTCCTAGACTTGGTAGCAAAACGATCCAGTTCTCTGTAATAAAATCCTAAAGCGATGACCCTCTCTATGAGTTCTCTGCAACCAAAACAGTAATTCGAATGGTAAAAAGCGACGATATGAATGTTGCAATTTCACAATTGTCCATGAAAGAAATTCATCAAAAACCCTATAATGTAGACGAATTCTAGCTTAAAAATTTGGAAAAGGATAGAAATTAAGAAGATGATGCGAACCTATTACTGGGTTCGATAAAAGAAATGTCGGGAGCGAGCTTGAAAGTGCATTCATCGGAAATTGAAGTGTTAGAGGACAGATGTTCTCTCTGATCGATAATCAAGTCGCCAGTATAACCTAATAGTGAAAGAAGAAGCTCGTGAAACATTCTTTTCTTCCTCTCAAACCATGCGCGCGCGCTTGAGATGCAAATATATTTGGGAACTGACTTATAGGGTATGAATATATGCGGAGCGCCTGTGAGTGTGCGCGCAATTTTTTTTTTTAAATGTTACCTAGTACATTTGGTTCTACTTTAAAAACAATCACCTTGGTCGATCGGCCACTTTGGCCATGATCGCAATAGCTAATTGGAGATAAAATAAAATTCTTTAACGTTATTTTAAATAAATTGAGATAAAATTATTTTTCGTATTTAACATACACTTTATTTATTTATATGAATAACCAAAGAATAAAAATCTTGATTGTGCATAATTTTAATCAATTATTTTACATGTAACTTAGTATGCTGAGTTTTTTCAGCAACAAATCAGAAAGATGGTTTTTTCCAATCAACAATTTCAATTACGTACTTTCCTTGATGATATACTTTCTTTCATGAAATAGGAATTATTTATTAATGAAATGAAATTGTTTTTTTTTTAGCAAAGGAAATGAAATTGTAGTTCCTAGTGCAGATTTTACATCATTGTGAGTTTCCAAGGTACTGAGTCATTAAATGCTATAATTTGTACATGAGACATTTTTATCAATCCACAGCATAAATGATGATTGGCTTATTTGGAATAGTGTTTTCAAAAGTTAAATGCACGTTTAACAGTGTTTTTCCATAAAATGAGATAATCTCCTCCACATATTTACTCGATTTACGTAAAAGTACTTCTCAACCGTGTTCTCAATAAACTCTTAAATCGAGATAAATATGTAAAGGAGATTATCTCGTTTTACGAAAAAACACTGTTGAACGTGTATTTGGCTCTTAAAAACGTTGTTTCAAATAAGCTCATCAATACTTGGTGGATTCATCACTGATTCCACAAAAAGTACATACACCTCTATGGTTGTTAAATGTCGGATCTTTTTAACGGTTTATAAATAGGTTAAAAAACTCGACCCATCTTCCACATCAACAAACGAGTCCTCGGGGGCAGAGGAGCTTTCCAAGTCAGGTCACAAATTACCTTGATGGGTAAAGCAGCATAATCATTAGCATGTTGATAGACCGATGATCTGAGCAATCTTATATCCCATCTCTAACAATATTGAGTTGCCATCCCCCACTTGCCAATTAAGGTGGTTGAGATTAAAGAACCCACGTTTACGACCTGTTTCCATAATCCTGAACTGTCATACACAGGTTTGAAGATATAACTCTTCTCATCAGTATATTTGGCCAACATAATTCTACTAAACAGAAAATTCCTCTCAGAAATCACTCGCCACAAGTGCTTTGCCACCAAAGTAGAGTTGAAAGATTCCGACTGCATATTTGAAGGTCGCCGCTACCTTGAGGCAAGCACAATTCCTCCCATTTGATTATATGAGCTTTGGGAGTATCAGAGGACCACCCCCAGAAGAAATTTGCCATTCTCATTGCTATTTTATGACAAATATGTCGAGAGAACTTCATCCACGAAAAGTCAAAACGAATAAACCAATAGCGAAGTTATTAGAATTCTTTATCAAAACAAGTCGTCCTGTCTGAGAGAGAAGTTGACTTTTCACCCTGCCAATCGTTTGTCATTTTTTCCAGTACCTCATCATATTTCCTCCTTTCAGATTTATGATCATCAATATAAGTACACCAGGATACTTTCCCAGACGTGAATGGAACCGAATCTGTAAGATACTGGCCAGTTGTCTTTTTAATTGATGAGGAACAGAAGGTCTAGAAGATTTTTTGAAAATTACATATGCTGGCCTGAAATGAGAGAATGTCTATTGAGCAGACTACTCGACAATCTGCTTCTGTGGCTCAACAGAACAATAAGGTATCATCCGCATACGTGACCCTCGATGATATACTTACACTTGACATGCACCACGAATATAAGTAATTTCTTTAAAATGTTACTCGTACTAAATTTAGATGCTCTTATTTTATGCAGGCAGTTTTCCTTTTTACGGCGTTGTAATGAAAATTAAGAGATTCCATCGTCAAGGGAGTTCTAAAAGTATATACTACTAACGTGCCACCAAAAAGTGATTTGGGAGAAAAATTGAAGTTCGTCAAAAAAACTCTACATCAATTTTTGAAAAAATTGTAATTATTTTTAAATAAATTCATTTATGAAAAATTCATTTTCCAAAAGTCAATGAGGTGAACTGAAATTTATATGAAGTATAGTAAAAGCACTTTTAAATGTATGATTATAATAAAGAATTAGTTTGATGGTATATAATCTGTCATATATACACTAATTAAAGTATTCATATGTTTTTATGGGTTAAACACCAATGTTGGTCAGGAAGTATTGCCTATGAACCAATTATGCCCTGAAAAATTTCCGGGCTTCAATTATGCCCTGGAAGTCTCGAAATAGTAGCAATGTGACCCTGGGGATTGGAAACGAAAACGGAAGTTTGCCACCTAATATTAACCTCCATGTCCTATACACGTTAGACCACTTTTTTGTAATCTTCTTCCTCACCGTAGACTCCACCTCTCTCTTCCCACCATACCAGCACCTCCTTCAAGCTCCAATTGTTGAAGCTGATGGGCTTACCTCTCGGGTTGAGGCTCTTCCACATGCCCACCAGTATCAGATTTTCTTCTTCTATTTATTCTTTTTTGGTTTCTAAGAGAGAACGAAACAAGTGATTCAAGATTTTCTTGTTGAGGAAGTAGTGTATTGCAAACAACTCAGATTCATAAATCTAGAAGCATATTGCTCAATTATGGCCCCAAGTAATTCAAAACGTGTGCTGGGTGATTGAAGATGGAAAAATTGTTAAGTTTTGGGAGGAAAGATGGGTGGAGAATGGAGCACGATTGATAGAAACAAGCCTGGCACCAATAAGGGAGGAAGACATAAGCACTAAAGTGCATGAAATGATAGACTCAAGAGGGGAATGGAATGATGAGGTGCTGTCCAGACTAATTAATGAAGGAGAGAGCTAACAAGGGCAATACCACCACCAAACCCGCTGATGGATAAGGATGTAATCAAATGGGGTGTCTCTAAAAAAGGATTATGTGGTTGCTGATATGTATAAGATACTAAGAAATGAACAAGGGACAAAAGATGTGGTATGGAAGTGGAAAGGGCCAAGAAGGGTGCAAGTATTTTTATGGCAAGTTGCACATGATAGGCTACTTGCAGCGGTGAGAAGGAGTAGAATAATGGGAGGTTCCTCAATGTGTAGTAAGTGTACAGATGAAGAATATCTATTGCATGTGCTAAGAGATTGTGAAGTAGCAAGGGGTGTCGCATGGACTGAGAATGAACCAAGATCAGTTTTATGGGCTGAATGGGAAAGAATGGATCTGCTGGAACTTGGCTTCAGTCAATGAAACCTGAAGCATCAGTTTTAGTAAAGCATGTTGGCAGCTCTGGAATTGGAGGAACAAACATCTTTGAGGAAGGATTTTCACTGCCAGATATGCAAAAGAGGCGAGGCCAATAAGAGACACCTACACAAACCTGTGCTGCAAAAAGATACAGGTGTATATTTGGATAAAACTCAATGTTGATGGTTCTGCAAGAGGACAAAGGAGGAGGGCAGCATGAGAGGGCCTATTGAGGAACAGTCAGGGTAGGCGGATCAGTGGATTTGCAAGGAAACTTGGGGTACGTTCGGCCATGAAAGCCGAACTGTGGGCTATTATGACAGGACTAAAGCTAGCGTCAAACCCAAGTGTACAAAAACTAATAGTTGAAAGTGATTCCTCAGCTACTGTACATGTTTTGAAACAGTTATTAGAGGGAGGAAAGGCTGACTCGAGCATTTTGAAGTTGATACGAAAAGAACTAGTTGTTGCATATTCAAAGAGGGCAATTTTTGTGCCAACGCTCTTGCGAATTTAGATGAGTGAAATCTATACAGTTTTTGACAAGCCCCGACTCATAGTAAGGAGGCTCTTGTATAATGATTGTATGGGTGTCATGTACCCACGTGAAATTGAGATAATAATACTGGGCATACGCCCCAATTTTTACACCAAAAAAAATAGTAGAAAATTCAAAACTGTGAACAATACAAGAAGCGCTTCTTCACTTAATTTTTTTTTTTTTCATTTTCCTTCGTGCAACAAGCTTCAATAACGCCCGTGCTTCTTGCTAGCTTTCTGGCCTTCTCTTTATGCCATATAACCTAACCTCCTTTCCCAAATATTGAAAACTGGGAATGTTTCAAGAACTGAAATAATAAAACTCTCAAATTACACCCTGACCTGATGGTTAGTCTTTGTCTTTTTCATGGTTTTGCCGCCATTGCCTTTATTTCTCAACTTAGGCTTCTCTATACCCCGCCCTGTTTTTTCAAGCAGGTCCTCAAACTCTATTGGCTTTATAATAACGCCTGGTCTCTTCACCACCTGCACAAACGCAGTAGAAGAATGAAGTTATGCTAGTTTGATAATGAGAACTGAGAAGCCATTTCAAGACAATCCACACGCATAAAGCGCATTTTTGCCATCCATCCAAAACAAGAAACTAAGCTAATCAGAATGTTCCTGCTAGATTTTGTAACCAACACTCAGATTGAGAGCTACTGTGCAAAGGATATTCAAGGCTAACCAGCATGTTAAGGAATTAATCTGAAGTACTTACTTCAGGCCGGTTAAGAGCCCCTGCTGTAGTTGCTGGATTGAATTCAGGTCCAATGGGCATGCGCAGACTCTGATCAAATACCTCTTGGGAAGTAAAAGGGTAAGGCAAGGCTTTTGTATGAAGCTTCTCAGCCTGACATATAAAGAACGAAGTTATTAACTTCCTTGAGTTAAATGAAAAGGATTAAGCCCATAAACTGAACATAATATACATAATAAGTAAATAAATCAGACGACCGGCCTGTTTAATTCCATTGAGGGAAACTGATTCCATTTTCAATGCAACAAAACAAGAGATGCATTCACAAATAAAAAATGAGATACACAATATATAGCATGTCTTTGTTTTCGTTATCTTTTTTACACAAGTGTCATTTTATTATCTACAAAATTACCAAAAAATGAAATGTGTCATAAATAACCCAAACGTCATTGCCCTACAAATTTGATGCCTCTGAAATCATTTCAAATGCATATAGTGCAATAAAAAATATGCAGAAAAGAGGGAATGAATAAAAGAAGTAGATCCTACACATATTTTAATCATGTGTCACTCTCCCCAAAATATTGCATCAATGATCAATGTCAAACATAAAATCTTTGAGCTTTTAAAGCACCCAGTAGATTCTTAATTTTTTTTCCTGATTCAAAACACGTGCAAAATGCAATGGTTAGAAATTGTTCCTCAATCAACAAAAAAAAAACACTCTCACTGCATATGCATCCATCTGTACTTGTATATCTTCGGTACCATGTCAACTGCCTTGAGTGAACACCAATACGTGAAAATAGGCCCATCAAATATAACTCCTCAAACTTAATGGAGAAAGATATTAAATACATGCATACAATCAAGCTGATCAAAACCATCTAAGGAAACGAATAAAAGCTAAACTTCTCATTGAGTCAACTAACCTTTTTATCAACTTTCTCAGAGATAATCACGTGTTTTAGATTAGCATCTTTTCTCTTCTTCAAAGCTTCTTCCCTTTTTTTCTTGGCAATATCATGCTCTTTCAGCATCCAAGATGGTAAACCTTTCTTTTGCTGTATATCTGTCCATTGCCCCCATCCAGGGAGGAGCAGAGGCTTTTCTGGCTCAGGATTCTCCTCATTGAGAATATCTTGTTTATCCTTTTCAAAATCATCCTCCACATCATCACATGCAAAAGCTTGCCGAATGAGCTCCTCTTGAGAAGGAAGTTTATAAGAGAGTTTCAACCCAGAAGACAGAATTCCATCCACCATATGTCCTTCACTATCTGTATCACTGACCTCTTCGGATTCCTTTTCAGTATCCTAGGCCATTTATAAAACAAAATAATGTATGAAACCAACAATACATCAGTTGGTTTTAACAAATGAAAAGAGTACATACTTTTAATTCTTGCCCAGCAGGCCCTGTAAGTTTAAGAGATTTCTTGATATCAGCGCCTTTGTCACTTCTGTTTTTTGCCTGCGCATCACAAGTACATTAGTCTCAACACCTTTTAGATGCAAATGAAACATGAAAGGAAAAACCAATGCTAAGCGCTCAAACCTTTTTCCAAGTATCTGATGCAAATATGGCAACTTCATATGTGGTTTTGGGTCCAGGATCTTTAATAATCTCATTGAAGTTCTGTAAAAAAATGATAATATGTTAGATTGTTCATTATGTTATATCTATAACCTACGCCTAAGAAGCCAAGAAACAGGATTTCCATCACCTTAAAGACAGATTCCTCATGAGTATCAGTGTCATCCTGAATTAAGACAGGATCACTCATTACAACATTTTGCAAATTATTACTTCCATCATCCACCATATCACCGTTTTCTCTGGCTTCTAACCCATCTTCACTATCACTGTTACCATAAAAATTATCAGATTTGATCTTATCACTTGCATCAGGAGTCCGGGATTTGGCTGTACCAAAAACCCTTCTACCACAGACAGAAGTAACTTTGGTATCTTCAGCGATACTAGGATTCTCCATATTCATCAAAGAATGATCATATTCTTGAAGGGCAAGTTTGGCTTCTTCAGCAGCTGCCTTTTTTCTTTTTGCCAACCCACGCCTCTACATCAGAACAAATCATTGAGGGACAACACAAATTAGAAGCCTGAAACATATGATTCTTCAAGTGAAGAAACGATCTAAAAGTGATATCAAATGTGCAGAGAATTTTGCCCATAGCCTTAGCTACAAAGAGTTGACATTTAAATTGTGAAGGCTTCAAACATTAGAGGAGACCTTGTGGAAACCTACAAAGAGCTCAATAGAAACATCTTTATTATTCACTCAAATTACAAATTGCACTACACTATTTTGACATTTCTTCTGTCAATTCTCACCTCTCTCACACATTATCCTCACTTCCTTTAATTTTAAATAACA
This sequence comes from Vachellia pachyceras, assembly GCA_025593235.1. Classification (NCBI taxonomy): domain Eukaryota; kingdom Viridiplantae; phylum Streptophyta; class Magnoliopsida; order Fabales; family Fabaceae; genus Vachellia; species Vachellia pachyceras. The sequence continues at coordinate 7,492 of JANTPZ010012016.1, read as the reverse complement.
CACTCAGGCACCGTTTGGCAACCCCATAAGCATCTCCAAAAGCACGTTCAACAGTGTTTTTCCACAAAACGAGATAATCTCATCCATATATTTACCTCGGCTTATGTAAAAGTACTTCTCCACCGCTTTACCAAACGGAATAGCACCCCACAACACGCCTATATATATATATTGCTATGCACCGCCTCTTTTTTCATTTTTTACTTTCATTACAGATAATACTCCCTCCAGCATTAAATGTAAAATCTAGTTGAGGGATTTGTTTTGGAACTAAATAAAGAATCTCATTTCATTGTTTCCCTCATTTATTAATTTTTTCTTCATGTTACCTTGATCAATTTCAGTTTTTCTACCCTCTGGCATAAAAATGGCAAATAATCAACTGAAACAATTTTCTTAATCTCCATCATTAGTTAACTAGATCTTATATTTAGGACCAAATAAAAATAACATTTTAATTAAAAACATTTTCCTAGATATAGATTACTCTCGCAATATAAACATTAAATAATCCTAAACTCCTAGTTACCAACCAAATTGGCACGAGATCCAGAAAATCATAGAGGGAAGCTAATGAGAAAAATCTGGAAAGGCGGGGGAAGTTGATGATTATTCTTAACACAGCAATTCTTCCAGAAAAATTAGGATAAGGAAATCAAAACAATTACCATAAAAGGTAGTGAGAGCAATCCTGATTTAGGAACTTCATCTTCTTCTTCTAATACTTCCATTGTTTTTTCTTTTGCTTTCTCCAACAGCTTGGAGGCCCTGTCACCATCAGAGACAGCTAAGTTCTCATCTGCATCATCATCACTAGAATCATCACTGCTGCTGCTGCTGCTGCTATCCTTCATAGAATTCATTTTTCTAGTCAATTCAGTGTGCCTTCGGAGTTGTTCAGCTACAGCAGCACGAGTTCCTTCATCTTGGTTATTTAAACCACGTGATAGAATGCGCTGCGCCCACCGGTTTTGATTTTTATGTTTCAGAGTCATCCGTTCCTGAAACAGGATGGAAAGTGATAAGTACTATCAGATAGTTTTTTCTTAATTTTAATAAAAAAAATTAACATGCTGAGAGGTGGCAAAGATCGTTTATTTATCCACCAAGAATTTTAGGATTTTCAGTTTTAGGAAGCAATGAAATACCTCTGCTCTCAGGCGCTCCTGTTTCAGGGCAAATTCTTTAGCAGCTTCAGGGTCCACCTCAATCTGAGCAGATATTGCCTTAATTTTATCTTTCTTCAGCAAACGATGGTATGTTTTAGACTTGATCTTTTTAATATGCTTTGCTTTCATTTCATGACGAAATAGAAGGCTGCGCATTTTAGCAATTCGATTTTGCCTTTCTTTTTCATCTTCAATAGAGATCTGCCAGGCATCACAAGAAGTATAATACAATTAGAATGTTCTTGTGCACTGATATCCTGATTTACAAAATTATAGGTAACCAGATACAAATTCAATGATCAACCAATCATAACACACTCAGTCATTCATCTACAATTTGCAATTTCCATACCTCATTTAATTCAAGAAGCCTTGAACCATCCTTATTATGAGCTTCCCTAAGTTCATTATCACCGACTAGTGCAGCTATTTTCCTCTCAAACTCAGTCCGGGGCTTAAATTCAGAAGCTATTGCTCCTACAGTTGAAAACCCCAATTCTGTGTCTTCATCAAATAAAATAGTAGATGCCTCCCTGTTTCTCTTGATAATGGGCTCCCACTTTGTGATGTCTTTTTTGGACAGTTCATATGCTACCTTCCTCTCAACCTTCGCTTGATCAGCCTTTGGAAGTGGAGCATGAATAATTCTAGCATTCTTCTCTATTTGTTGCTCTCTCTTTCTAAGTTTGCTATAACCAGATTTCCCACGAAGAGAATCCAGAAAGCCATCAATGCTGATGCATCCATCACCATCAATAACATCAAGACTAGGATTATATTCTGACTCAGGATATGACTCTGGTATGACATCGTTCTTTTTCTTCTTCCTCTTTTCTGCATTGTGGTTAAATTTGCAAGTGCATATTAACTCCAATCCAAAAATAAAATCAGGATTCAGAAAATTCAAAGCACATCTCTAAAAACAAGTAATTGTCATGTAATATGTATATGCCTCTAATTCAAGAAGAGATTCAAAGATAAAATAACGGGGGAATTACTGAGATCCCAAGGAGGGAACTTAATATCCAATAACAACTTGGAAGTATGTAATGACAAGTTTCAGTGAAAGAAATGACAACAGATTTATACTCCTCACTTGTCATTGGGTCTTTTTGATAATGAAGCCCCTTCCTTGTACCTCAGTAATTTCCCCCAAACTAATTCCTAGATAAAGTAATCAGAAATGTGTTGAGAAATTTATGATTCACATAAACAGCTTCTACGGTTATATAACACATTTCTGTGTATGCTTGTATAATGGAAAAAATAAAACCAACTATCACACCTTCAAAAGCCTCACTTGGCATGCCAGTAAGTCCTTGCAACATTCTTGTATGCCTTCCATCATCTTCCCCTTCAGAATCATCACTCACAGCCTTTTCATCCTTTGTTCCCCAGTAGTCATCATCATCCACATTCTCATCATCAGATTCCAGATCCTCGTCCTAGATAAATGAAGAAAAAGATAAATGATAGTGAATGATAAATATATGATGAATAAGCTACATTAAAAACTCATCAATCAACAAAGTAAAGAAGAAATGCAAGATAGGGTAGACACTTAGAAAGCATTAAGATAATGGACATGAATTGCTATTTTCAATACATTGTCCTGAGCTACACAAGACTAAGATGTCACATTCCAATGCCATGATTTCATTAGCATCACTCCTCCCCTAGCACCATAATATCTCATCGTTTCGTCTGCCCCCTGACCATTTCTTCTGAGCATAAAAATATTCTGACATAATACAACAATCTCACATAAAAAATAACAGGACCCAGTGATTTTCATCCATATCTGGTAGAAATAACAAGGGGGCTCGACTGAAAATGGAGTTATGAAACAAGTTATGAATGTACAGAATATGGAAGAGGAATGGAATTCAAGCTACAGGTGGAAAATAACACAAATACACACAGACACACAACAAACAAACATCGTGACAGGTAATATTCACTTCGGATCTGAGTTCGCTAATTAAATTCAAGACAAAATTCCTAAAGGAAGTCCAGCAACAAAATGTCAGATCATGTAGCGAAGATGAACCTGCTTTTCTAAGAACCAGATCAATGATGGCATGTGAAACTAAGGGCTTAACTAGGAGTCGTAAAAAATTCAGGTGGAGTAGCAAGGATTATGGTAGGGGAGACAAACTCCACCGATTGGAATTTAATGATAAAAAGTTTGGGACCCCACTCCCGAGTGAATAAAAGTTAAAATATCAATATACAGTTAATTACTAGGAGGAACTTGTTTTGAAGCATGAAATTTCCGAAATGTTTCCCTCTCAAAACAATAGGCAAGAAGAGAGAACTTTTTTTTCCTTAAAAAAATGAACACTTGAAAGAACCCACACCATCCAAACCCATCTGCCCCGTCAGCTTTCGAGCATTCAATAAATGGTTTTGATTCCATCATAACCCCCCCACACTCCCACCCCCATGCTGCTCGCACATCATTTTCCCAATCAAGCGTTGATGATGGAGCAAACTGTCTATGTTATTGCAGTTCATATTGTCCGGGGAGGAATGCTTGAATCTGCTTATCTTTAGAATGATTCACTCATTTTACAAGTTATCAGGTTCCTTGACAAATGTACTCAATTCAGAGCAATGGCAGTTCAGTCCCAATCCTAACCCTTCCTTTAAATAGAACAAACTTTCACATCTCGGTGCTTGAATCCACCGTGGAATTCCCTATCACACTCTCACACACGAGAGCGTACAAGTAAAAGGAGGAAAGGTTCCAGTTCCAAACCTTGAAGTCATCAGACAGTTCATCCGGCAGCTCATACTCGAATTTATCCAACCCAACCTGGTCATAACGCTTGTTTTTCTGAGACTCCTCTTCAGCTCGTTCTTCGTCTAACTCGTAAACATCCTTGCCGTAAATTTCTCCCTCTTCATTGTAGTCATCAGAAGCAATATCCTCATCGCTATTCAGAGCGGCAGTTGGGTTTAAGCGTTCAATCTCCTTTTGCAATGATGATGGTAAGCGGGGGCCGTTCTTCTTCCGTCCGCCGCCGCTCTTCAATTGAGCTCTGGAATCAGATGACTTTTGCTTCTTACCGTTCATCTTCGACTTCTCTCTTCCCCGTTTGCCATCGTCCCTGCGTCTTCTCTTTGTGTCAGCCATGTGGTTGCGGCTGCGCGCGAGACAGATTTTTTCCAGAGGAGCTACCGATGAGTGTTGAGATTGGAAGACGTCCTGGTTTATATGCGAGTATTTGGCTTCACTTAGAACGGCGGTTAGGGCTTCGGGTCTCCCCTCCAACCTCAACGTGATTGGGAACTGCGTTGGAAAAATAGATTTTACAGATTTTAAGGTATTTTAGGAATTTCGAGATGGTTTTACGGATTTCAAGATGGTTTTTATGGATTTCAAGATGGCTTTTACAGATTTCGAGATGATTTTGTCTCGACTTACGTGCACCGTTGGGAAGAATGGCTTCCCAAACAAGCGTAATGTGTGTGTTTGGAAGACAGATTTGGAGGTATTTTACGGATTTTAAGATGGTTTTATGGGAATGTGCTTATTTGAAAACACTGTTTTCCAAACGTTGCACGTAAGCCTTGACAGAACCATATCGAAATCTGTAAAAATCATCTCGAAATTCATTAAAACCATCTCGAAATATATAAAAACATCTTGAAATCCACAAAATACCTCGAAATCTGTAAATTCATTTATCCCCTCGCACTTCCCAACAAACACAATAATGTGGGAAACCTATTTTTCAATGAAAGATGAATTAGTAATGATCAATATATGGTTTTATTGAAAACAAAATATTCAAAATATATATATAATCTTGACTCTCGTAATTAATTATTTTTGTGCAAGTTAAATTATTTGTAAATAAAAAATATTATCTCACCGGTTATCAAAAATTTTATACCACTTTTCATAATTAAATTAAGAGCTAGTTGAATTTTTAGAAAGATTGAGAAAGTAAGTTGACTAATATATTTCTTTTATTTCTTCAAACAATATGTAACCTAATTATACATATAAATATTTTAGAATATATATTATAATTAAATAATTTTTTAATCTTTCAAATAAATTAACTAACTCATATATACCAAGAATAAGTAGTATATATTACAACCAATTACACTAGAACAGTGACCATATAAATAACTATTGTGCCTATTTGGGAGAGCGTTTGGGCTTCCTAAACGTAGGTTCAACAGTATTTTTCCACTAATCGAGATGACCTCCTTCACATATTTAACTCGTACGTTTTAAAAATACTTCTCAAACAATTTTTCAAACGAACACATTATCAACTTTTCATGTTTGATCTTGACACGCGTGTGTACATGCAAGAGGATGTTAGGTGATTTATAAGATAATCACGGGGTGTGTTTGACAACAATTATGGGAAGCCCAAACGTACGTTTAACAGTGTTTTTTTGTAAAACGAGATAATTCCCTTCATATATTTATCTCGACTTACGTAAGTATTTCTTTAACGCATTCCTAAACGGGCCCATGATTTGACTTATAGTTGTTGTTTATATGCAAGGGAATGTTTAATTTTTAATTCATAATTACTGATAGGGATATTTGAGTGTTTTAATAACACCATAATCTGGAATCTCATAATTGATTTTTTGGTTAACGTCTAATTTTAGTAATAAATTTTTTCATGAACATCTAGCACAATTATTTTTAAATGGTGTAAAAGTAAACACAATTTTTAAAAATGTTGCAATTTTAACACTGTTAAATTGCCCTATATGTCCATTATAAAATTAAGAAGAGAATAAACGGATCCTACAGGGAAGAAAACAATCGTTTAAACAAAGTTAACGGAATTTATAAAATTACACAATTTTTAAAATATTGTGTCTACATTTTCGCTCTTTGATATTTAATTATGCTAGACACACGTTGTAAAAAAAATCTAGGCAAAAAAAATTGGAGGTGTAAGATTGTTTTTACTTCTTAACAAATAAATGTTAAAGTATAATTTTAGTCCTTTATGTTTGCGTCAAGTTTCATTTTAGTCCTTTAAGTTTAAAAAGTACGCTTTTAGTCCCTCAAACTTAACGCGGTTAGGTTTTTTTAACGGAAATTACTGACCATCAAACTTAACGCTATTATTTTAAATCTTTTTTATTTGATATAATTTAAAATATTAAATTTATTATATTATTAAATTAAAATTAAAATTTAAGCATGTTTTGTCAACGTTTTATCGTACAGTCATCAATTAAATTTGATGAGTCAGCAATTTCCGTTAAGAGAAACTAACAGCGTTAAGTTTGAAGGACTGAAAGTGTACTTTTTAAACTTAAAGGACTAAAATGAAACCTGATGTAAATATAAAAGACTAAAAATATACTAAAACCAGGAGGAACTTGAATTTGCTGAGCCAAAAAAAATCAAATCCAATAGAAAATTTAAAAAATTCGAGAAGAAAATTCATAATATATCTTGATGATTTTTATAAAGAGATTGTATCTTTACAGAAATCATACGTCTAAGTGTTTCTATAAGGAATATAAAAATATCTTCAAACAAAAATCTATTCTCTTGTAGTCATCATTTTGCAAAATATTTCTAAACAGAAATCACAATCAACCTTTGATGGCAAGAACCAAGAAACACGGTCGTTCTAGCCGTCGTTTCAGCTTCATTGTCCCTTTAGCCTTCATTAAGAGTTACTAACGAACTTAAACAAGTGAGTTGTGTTAGATATTTTATTATAACACATTTGTGATAGATAAATACTTTTACGGTTTACAAAATAAATATATTAATGATATTATCTCTATTTATGAAAAACACCGTTGAATATGGAGAAGCCCAAACACTTTCTCAAACAGCCACAAAGTCGCATACAGGAATAAACTTTTCAGGGATAACCTTGTAACCGTTAGTTTGAAGATAACCGTAAAATGATCAAATTATTATTAACTACATTCATACAGGAACTGCGACTTTTTTAGGGAAACAGCATCTGGCAAGATAAAGACTTCCATTTGGTGGATAACTGTGGATTAGACATACGGCGGTGGCCTTTCTCTAGCAAAATCAGAACGCGCAAAATCTATTTTTTGGCGTAAGTTATCAACATAGGGTTCTGCGGGGTTATCTTGAAGCCTTGTAGAGCCTGCATTGCCACCGTGGATTGCATCTCGTCTCCATACTCCACAAATGCAATACCTGGTTTTGTTTCCACCATTCTAACTTCCTTGAAGCCAGGATACTGAAGAAAGAGCATTTGCAACATCATGGGAGTTGTCTCGGTGGGAAGGTTCTGAACAAAGAGAATATTATTTGGTGGTGCAGGAGCCTCAGGAGCCAT
>JANTPZ010012014.1:0-10295 GCA_025593235.1 Vachellia pachyceras | reverse complement strand
CTGTTTTTGTCTTAGTATTCAGATTAATAATCTTTTGCTGATTGAATTCTATCGGAAATTAATGCTGGGAAACTATGGCTTGTACCTGAATAGCTCTATGCATACTTGAGGTTAGTGGATTTCTTGGTTATTACGTGGTTTTCAATGCCCCACTTGTTAAACTCTGATCAAGACTTTAATGTGTAATTTTAGGTGAGATCGGCATACTGCAAACAGGACTTTGAATGGGACAACCTAAAGCGCGTCGCCGTTAAGGTAATTAATCTTGCAATATTTACATGTTATTTAGAAAGTTGATCTTGCTGAAAGAAAGTTTCTTGTCTGTTAGTCAAGTCAATTGTAAGTATGAAGAAATATCCTCACGGGTGTCTACGATGGTATCAGGGGGTTGATCCTTTTTAGGATGGGTTGAAAAGTTTAGAGCTGTAGGTCTTTTATATCTTTCGAATTGTTCAAATCTAATTTAACCAGACTGATTTTTTTTAATTGTGATATCTGTTTTCATCTTCAAAAGCAAAGAATGTAAAATAATTTTTTAAATGCTAGAATTAAGAGAATGATGATATGTATTAAAAAAAGAAGAAAATAGTTTTTCATTGATTCAAATGAAATTTAGAAATTTTAGAGAAATGGAGAAGATAAGATGGCTATGGTTTCATATTAACTTAGAATTAAAATTGATTTTTTAACCTATATTTATACGCCATAGTATTCATGAGCGTGGAGTGCTCTAGTTTATGCAAATATATTTCAGGGGAATCTATTCAGTCGCTAGTTATGAATGCATGGTATAAAATTGTTTTTATTGTCCTTGTGTGTTGCAGATGGTGAATGAATCAAACACGAGGCTTATGAGAGATTATATATCCGAAACAAGCCCTGTAGATGTTGAGACTGAAATATGATTGATGTCTTCCGCTGCGTCAACAGACTGCTTGCACTTTAGGGTTCTCCTGAGGAGAGAAACTCAAACATGTCAAATAATGCAGTAAACCAAACGTTCATGTATATATTATATGACAAAACCACTCATAGTCATTCAGTCAATTAGTATTTATATGCAAGAACAGTGACACCAAATTCAATTTCCATGTTACCTCACATGAGAAATGAATCAAAGAACAAGTGAGCACGCTGACCATAAGAAACTATTGTGTGTATTGTGATTAAAAATTATTATTTGACCGGTGACTAATTTTCTTTAGATAAAACTGTCACCTGATTCCTGAGTGAATAGTAGTCCACTGGCTTTTCCTTTTAGAAAAAATGGCCATGCTACATGTATTAAATCCATTTTAAAAGGACTAATCTCATTAGATCAATGAAATTTCAGCTACTTAATAGTATGAATAGCGTGAATTGCAGAGGATGAAAGCAAAACTGCATTAAATGGATCCGGTCCTGTTGCCAAGAAGAGGAGAGCTATCTTTAAGCATCCAAAAGTTAAGAGGATTACTGACCAGGAATTGCTGGATGTAAATATCCAAAACAACAACGGCCAACTCCCAGCCTTCTCTTAAGGATCCAAAAGGTTGCTGATAGGGTGCACAGCCTACATATGATGTTGAAGATTATGCATAAGAAGATAGACAAGCGCTACAAAGAAACCCAGATGGACCAGTACCTCATAAGCAACAATTTTCTCCAACAGAGAAGCTGGATCATTCCAAGTAATTTGATGAAGCTCCAAGGCAGCAGGACTAAGCCACGTACTCAGTTTTTGCCTTGTTTTTTTCCTTAATTTTTTCAAATGAAGCAGGTTATAACCTGAACGCACTCAATTTAAGACATCTCAAAATTTATTTTAAGGACCTCATACAAGAATCACAATGCAAAGGCTTGTAGAACAATCAAGATAAATTCTCTGAAATTGAATCTACTGAAAATTAAAGGAAGTAACAAGTAACTGAAGATTTCTATATCTGTTGCTGTTTGCATTGCAAGATATACATAAATCAAACAAACATGCACAACTCTATAATAATGTGGCTATGGAACACCTATAATCTATTATAATGTCATGATTGTGCGCGCGCGCATGTGCAATCATCCAACAAGATTCCTTCAAATGAGAAGTGTCCCAAAATTAATTAAATTCCACATAGATGAAATTTGTTATTTTCCCCATTTTTCCAATTCAATGCCTGCCAACCCTGCCAAACAAAATGTTCACGTAAAATGTGGTAAATGGGTCATAACCTTACGTGAGAATGGACAAGATATCAGAACGAAGAATGGATAAAAATCTCAGCCCTCCAGGGTGAGTGTTGAGACCGTCAAAGAGAACTTCATAAAGTGGATTGAGGGCATGCCTCAAATTCCGCTCAATGCGATAGAAAGAAGAAAGCGAGCCTTCTTCAGAGAAATTCTCTTGAGCTTTACCCACTGAGACAATAATATTCCAACAAAATGTCTGCAAACAATCATAAATTATAATGCAAGTAGTTTGCTAAATAAATCCACCAAAATCTCCCCACTAGGAAGTTCAAGTCCAAGATACTATTTTATTAGTTCATGAACATGTACTCTGTTCAGATCATATTCTGTCGCAAGCACAATCAGCAACTTCCGACGGTTTTCAACAGAAAGATCATCTCATCGAAGTCAAACAAACGATGATAATAAGAGAATAAAATTACAATTTTACACTGATTTACGAAAATGTAATGCTACCTGTGAGAAATTATTGAGTGCAGTATCTAGATCTTCTGTTTTGCTCATAGAAATTGTGGAATGCATTGACGAACGCACAAGTTCAAATTCTCTAAGAGCGAGTAAAAGTAACAAGAAAGAAATCAGCTTCAGAAGCATAACATTAAAAATGTTCTGTCATGAAAACTCCCAAGTGTTTAAAACTACGAACGTCTCACAATTGCCAACGTCATTAGTACGCATTTTACTTCCCGCTTCCGAATCACGTCCCAGTGGAATGGTTTTCCGGGGAATTCTGCTTCACCTGGTTCATATCTTTCTGTTGCACATCAAATTCAAGGAAAATGGAATTCGAAAGCACATCACATAAAATGAAGTCAAATTCATGAGCCAAAACGATTTGATGAAGACACTGTTACACATTGAATCAGAATTTATAGAAGAATTTATCTCTAATCAGCACAATGATCGGAAAACACAACCCCAAGCTTCTCGGCCTTGAAATTGGATTCAATCCGCGACAGAACATGGGGATCAAGGTAAGCTAAGGTAAAAGACCTTTGTTCAATTGGGTATGAATTGTACCGCTCTAACTGTGCCAGTCCTATGTGGTATGTAGTCTGGTTTTTTCTCATTTTTCTGCTCAAAATCCCCTGTTCACTCTTAAATAAAAAAAAAAGATTTACTATTTTATTAAATTATGATTATAAACATAAATAAATAAATATAGTCTACATCATTTATAACTACAAAACGAATAAAATAACAGAATTTTAATTTATAAAAGTTTTCAGATCAGTTTGGTTTGGACTCCCATAAATCTTTTGAATGGGATTGTGAGGGCAAAAAAAAGGGAGAAAGAGGTAAAGTCAGGGTCTCACCGGTCTTTAGTTTCAAATATTGAAAAATAATATCATCACAGTTAGATTCTTGGGCTGAAGAAAATAACATGTTGTGGGCCTCCAACCGTGTAGAGACCCAGAGAGCCTTGAGTTGGGTGTGTTTTGTTCATATAAATTACATATTCAACGTAAACACCATGTTTTTTCCCAAAAAAAAAACCTTAAGATTGTACCCAACAAAAACCTTAAAAAAAGAAACACTGCTTTATTTTTCTTAGCATTTCTGTTTTATATGCCGAAAACTCAAACATCCTCCTGTTTATAGACTCTGACCAATCTAAATTTTAGCCCAACCAGATGTTAAGTGAAGTTGGGTTTACCTACATGTATAGTCAGATCAAAGAATTTACTTGATTTGCTCAAGTGCCCGCAGGGACAGGTCCCAGTGAATTATGAGGTATGTGTCATACCCTTGGATCGTGGGTGAATCCAACACCTTAACTAAAGTTTTTATAGCAAAAAAAAATGTTGTTTTTGATCATCTTGTGAGGCAAACATGTTTGATTAATGAAGTGAAACATAATTTGGGTCAATCTAATAATATCGCACTAATTCTCAATAGTCGTATGGTTCCTCAATTATGGAATGAATAGAGCATTTTCCATCATTTAGTTTTTGATTGGTTACTTTGTCTTCTTTTTTCCCTCTCTCTCTCTCTTGATTAAGACTTGAGAGTTACCAGCTTCAACCTTCACATCATTTGCAAGTTGTCTTTATTTTTGTCTTGATTGATGTTGAGAATTATGTGTGTATTTCCAATTGTTGGATTGAAGAGAGATATACCTATCGTCCCATGGTATAGTCAACTTTTTTGTGTTAGTTGTTTGAGACTTTTGAGGAGTTTGTTTCAATTTATCATTTAGACTCAAGTTCTTCCCAACCTACTAATTAATTAACCGTACATGCAAGCATTAATCCAACTGTAATAATTTGAATCGTCTTAGATAGTTGTTTTCTATAATGAGGATTGGGTTGCCAATTTTTTTAAAAAAATACATATTATATATATTTTCTTACATTTTTCATCCCAATATTTTTTTACAAACGAAAAAGTAATATTAAACTCTATTTTTAGGAAATTATGGACACTTATTGATGAGATTGGAAAGAGGATCATGAAAATATACAATTTTACAAGAAAAAATTGGATAAAAAATAGAAAAAAATTATTTTTATAAAAAAATTAAAATAAAAAAAGCTGGTGGGTTGGCCGACCAGCCCGCCACCTGGGCGCCCAACCCGCCAACCCGTGCGGGCCAACCTTCAACCCACGGGCTGGCCCGTTTTTCGATCTCTGGTGGAAGTTAAGGCGGAGCAATGGGTGGGGTGGACTGATCTGATAGCCAAGTGGCCCGCCTCTTTGGATTCAAACGGGATCGGGCTCAACCAATCATGTCTCGTTGTCTTGCTAAGACAAACCTCAGTAATGGAAAACACATACTTCGATAGACCAAATAGTGAAATTCACTGTGGGTTGCCTTTTGGGTCTATACTCATGGGCTTCAACATGACTTCAAGTTCTGCCCTCATGCAAGTCTCAGAGTCTAAAATTTAAGCCTTCCTCTAACGGAAAAAAATGACATGTAGTACATTTTTTTGATAGTATTTTATTTGTAAATTAATGATTAAAAAATGAGGGGGGTTTTTAAATAGCCTAACAGATAAACTGGGACGTAATAATTGAAGAGGTGGAGAAAAGTGAAGAGAGGAGAGAATGGGGCTCATGTGGGTGTGAACATATAGAGAGAGAGAGAGAGTCCAATTAGGAAAATGACAAAGGGAATTAATAAGTGGAATGCACATTCCTTTGGATTTTTTTTTTTGTACCTCTAATCTTCTCTCACGTTTGCCACTCTGTTGTATTATTTATTCCTCGCAAATCGTGTCTCCTTCAACGCCATGAGGGGCACCACGTACGTATCATTATATTTATAAACAACGATGTATTATGAGTTTCCAGCACTTAGTACAACGCAATGAATAATTAAGGTGAAGATATCATGAAATGATGCATATATACAGACATGTGGGCACAGTTTGGTGTTTATGTATTATGTCCTCTTTTCACCTGAAATCATTCTAAGAGAGTGTAATTTAGACTATTTTGTACGTAGAGATTGCAAATCTATATATATATATATGTACATGGATTAATTTATGTATAATTGGCCAGGCATACATTGTACCTAATTTTTCTGAACTTAAAAGGGAAAAAAGAAATACATCTTACCAACTCCGTTCAAGCTATGCCTTGTGCAATAATGGATGGTGATTTTACACAATCCGAATAAATATATGAAGAAAATTTTATCTCAATTTACGTGATAGGGATTCTAGAAGTGATTATACGCTGTTGACAAAAAAACCCTTACCCCATCTTGTCTTGGGCTTTTGCTTTGCTCCAGCCATGGCCGTCATGTTCGTCCAACCGTGCTCGCAGGTCGCTGTTTGCTTCGCTCCACCTTCAGTCGATCTTTCATTTAGGTGACAAGTGAGTTTTATCTACCGGATTCATGAGTTTTATGCTGCTTGCTTTGGTTCCAATTCCAAACATCCATTCTCACCTATGGATTATCTAATTTTGATTCCAATTCCAATGCCCTCTTTCGTAAAGTTAGCGTTATTCATGATGGAATTATTTTGCTTGCGTTGGTTCCATGAGTTGTATTTCTTTTTTATTGGTAATTGGTACAGCAGTAAGAAGAAGGGGAAAAAATGGGCTGCCTGTTAACCCGTCCGAATCTGACGGGTTTTAGGGAAACTCGTTTATACAGGCTATATACGAGTTTGTGCTGAGCCTGAACCCATTTAGTTCTAAACAGGCAGGCCATAGGGCCCGCCCGACCTACCCATTGCTCTGCCCTAATACCAATGATAAATATATTTATCTCATCATTTGTATGTCTGTTTGGATGTTGGAATTGGTGTGGTGGAATTAATTCTATTATATGTATGTTTGGTTTGCATGAATTGGATCTCCATATGGAATTGATTTAAATTTAAATGGACTAACTCAATTCCATGGTTAGACCTATGGAAATCAAATGGGTTTCATGGAGCATTTACCATCCCCTTATAGTGTAACTACTTTACATTGAGCATTTATGCTCTCTTTTGTATAAAAAAATGGGTTCAATGGAGCCAACACTTTCAATTGAGCATTAATACCCTCATATGTTAACTTTTTTAACCATTTTACCCCTTAGACCATTTTTGTTGCATTTTCATTTATTCAATATGTATTAAAAAAAAGAAAAACACATCAATTCCGTATTAATTTCTATGTCATACCAAACATCTTTTTAAATCTGAACTCTATATCCATATCCATTTCTATTTTCATCAAAATTAATTGCAGCCTACCAAACGAGCAATCGTACTTGGCTTACTCAGCAGTCACATTATATTAATCCTGATTACCATGCCATGAACACAAAACTCCAGACTGTGATTCATTCAGCACATGCATAAACAGCGTAAGGCCACCAATCTCAAGAAATGCACTTCATGGAAAAGGCAAATCTCTTTCCTTTTCAAGTCAGCAGAATCCAAGTGTCAGTCAGACTTCAATCTGACCGTTATGCCCCGTTTGGTACGTGGAAGTGATTTTGATGGAAGTGGAATTGGAAGTGGAATTGGAACTGGAAGTGGGGTTAAAAGTATGTTTGGTATGTTGGAAGAAGTGTGGTATTATTTTAATTTAATATTTATATCTATAATATAAAAGACTAATATACCCTTTTTTTCTAAAAAAAAGCCAAAATTCATCAGCAACCAAGACGTCGTCCATATTGCTTCCAGATCTCGTCCAGACCGCGTCGTGGGCGTCGTGGGAGGAGGCGGCGTTGCTGTTGGCGACATTTGAGGCAGCATCATGGGAGGAGAAGATCTGGACCCAGATCGAAGGAAGGTGGCATCGTCATGGGCGGAGATCTGAAGCATCGTCGTGGGAGGAGGAGGTGTCGTGGGAGGTCGTCGCCGCTGCGAACCCCGAACTGAACCCAGATTTGAGGCGTCGTCGTGGGAGGAGGAGGCATCGCTGAACGAAGGTGCAGGTCATCGCTGTCGCATCTGAGTCATCGTCGTGGGAGGAGGAGGCATCTGAGTCATCGTCGTGGGTCGATGTCGGAGAAGAAGGTCGTCGCCGTTGCCGTCGACTTGATGCTATGTGGGTCGGAGTCATCGTCACAGGTGGAAGGGGTCGTCGTCGCCGCCGTCAACTTGATGCTCGATGAGGGTAAAAATGTCAACTGAAGAAGGAAATAAGGTTGAAAGTGAGTTCCATGAGGGTGAGGTTGGAAGTGAGTTCCATTAATTTTGGGTTCCATGGAATTCAGGAAGGGTTCAATTCCAACACACCAAACACACACAATATGGATTCCACTTCCACTTCCAATTCTTCAACTTCAATTCCTTACTACCAAACGGGGCATTAGGTCTCACTCACACATTTCGGTGCCTTTAATAATTTGGTCGAGTTCACGGGCACACAATACCCCCCCAGAAAAGTTTAATTCAATGTCTGGGTGGGGCCCATTACCCCGTTTAGGATATGCCTCCATCGTGACATGCACGTGCCTACGTAGTTACATGGAGCACACGTCTCTTAGTTACATAGCACTACCCTTCCGTCGAAGGAACGTTCTATATAATGTAAAGGATATATCAAATATTTTTTTTTCAGGGCAGAGGTAAAGGGTGAAGCAGTTGAATTACACATAAAATAAATACGTCCATAACATTGGCCCAGAGGTGGGATTATACGTGTATTGATTGATGATTGATTAATTACCCCCTTTTAAATGTTGGATTTAAATAACTTATTTATAAATAAATTAGTTCAATTAATTATTTATTATGAATACGTATCGGTTTTCCAAGACATAATATAATAAACACGTATCGCATCAACTGCCATCTTATATGTGCACTACCAAGTAAAAAACATCCATATGATCAAACAATAATAATCCATCAATTTCTTGTTTTGAACAAAATAATAACAATTTTCCTGCACTACCCCTCTTCCCCTTCTCTCACACCGTACCCCCTCTACATCGGTCTCTAACCCTCTTCTCTGGTTTTTTTCGGCCGTCGGACTGGTGAATTTGGATTGGAGAGTATGAAGCTAAAGATTGTGAACAAGAAGCAAGAGGAGAGGAACGATCCTCTCTGTTTATGATGTTGTTTCAGGCTGATTATCATATATATGAATGCAGTTCTGAGTAATTGATGATTTGGCTTTACCATCTTGAGTGCCTTGCATTTGCTTCGCCCAAAAACAAATCTCTCCCCCTTTAACTTTCTGAGTTTGTCTTGATTTGGCAGAAAGAGTGTTCTAAAGGTACTGCTATGATTTTGCATCCAAAAGCAATTGATGAAGTTCTCCGATTAAACTGGGAACAACAATAAACTATGAAATCCTTTTTATTTGCCTAACGGATGGCCGACTTTGATTTCCTTTGGTGAAGAGTTTTGGCTGATTTGAAGCACCTAGCTCGTAGAGGCTCATCGGCCGCCGAGATGTGCCTGCCGCAGATCCGGTGTCGGCGGCAAAAAGAGAGTCCAAGGCCGATTAAGAGAGGGGCAAGGTGTGAGGAAGGGGGAAGAAGGGTAGTAGAGGAAAATCGGTTTTTATTTTTTAAACAACAAATTAATGAATGTAAATAGGATGATATTTAGATTAAAATTATTTGAGGTGATGTTTTTTATTGAACAGAGCTCGCATGGAAGTATTTTTTTTAGTGAGAGAGAACTCCCCCGATATCTCAAATCCTTTCGGATTCAGACTAATCGGGGATCGTCCCATGAGGGACTTCCTAGGACATGGAAGTATTAATTAAGATATATGAATCCATATACACTATCACATCCGGCTTGAGCTTTCAATCTCAATTCTCACGTTCCAACCCAAAAATCAACAGGGGTGTATGCAGATTAGAGTTATGAATTATTTTTCAAATGTAATTAACAGCTTGTTTAATAAGTGTACGAGATAAATTGTATTTTCACTAGCATAGCCGTGATTTTCTAATATTTTAGCAAACCACAATATTATATCTGCTGTAGCATTACTTATGCAATGGGATTCAATTTAAATATAACATACTTAAGGTGAGAATATTAACAAGTACGAGAGCCCTAGCTTAGTTTCTTAAAAGTGAGACGTGTCCTACTTTCTAAAAATAGAATTTAATCTGAGTTTATACTTGTTTAGAGAGGGTTATAATTTCTAATTTATAAATTTTAAATTAAAAATCAATATTTTTCAAAAAGTATAAATTAAACTTTTATCCTTTTATTTTTAAGGTTATAACTTGATCTTTTGAATGTTTGTGAAAATTTATTTTGGATAGATAATTTTTATAAGTTATCCTTCGGAAAATTTTAATAAATATTTTTGCTAGATAAAAGTAATTATTTTCTACCTGTAATTTTTTAATAACAATCTGGATCATATTTTACCCATCCATCCAATCTTGTCTACAAGGCGAAGTTAAAAAATCCTATTTTATTCAAAATATGGGAAGTATCGAATTAGTGAATTACCGTACATCCAAAAGTCTACAATTACCGAGGAGCCCGGGGTCCCACGTACAAAGTGGTGGCAACACAAAAGGACAAGATAGTCATTTTCATAACCGTTCATTTTTCAATTTATCACTTGCTTCGTACGTAGTACTGTACCTCAACCCATTCCGCCATTCGGATAATTCCTATTCTATTCATTCATTTATTTTC